>VMDR010017771.1:0-19774 GCA_007922815.1 Macrotus californicus
AAATCTGCTCTGAGAGGAAGATTGCTATAACTGACTATGTCCATTTAAAAGAATGTGACTCAGTCTCCTCTGGCAAATTCTTACAGAATTCTAAAACTGTCTGAGTAATGGCAATACAATAGCAGCAAGCTTACAACCTATTCTGAATGGGTCAATACCTGTTTGTATAAATAAAATCTAGGTGTTTGCTAGAACATTATCTGCCCCCATATGTTTGGAAGGAATCCAGTGCCAGGATTTAAGGAAAAGCTGTCATGTCTGCTTAATGGAATGTCCTCAGATACAGCCTGTTTGTAACCCAAGATATTTAAAAGTGAACACACAAACCCACCCACCTCCAACAGATTTTTCTTTTTGTGAAAAGGTATTTAAATACATTATATGTATAGTCTGGCTTCATGATTGGAATTAACCTCAGATAAAACATTTTCAAGTGTTAAGATTAAACATTGTTCACATTATAGGATGACCAAATTTTCACTGCAAAAACCAGTTCACTACAATGATACAGATGTTGGCAGGACATGTTTTTAAAAATAATTTTTAGCCCTGCTTGGTGTGGCTAAGTGGATTGAATGCTGGCCTGTGAACTGAAGGGTTCCATTCCCAACTAGGGCACATTCCTGGCTGCTGGCTAGGTCCCCACTTGAGGGCGTGAGAGGCAATCAATCTGTTTCTCTCACACATCGATGTTTTTCTCTCTCCCTCCCTCCTTCTCTAAAAATAAAATCTTAAAAAAAATTTTTTTTGAAAAAAATGATAGGCCAGATTATAAACAAGAAAAGTTAGTCTCTAATAAAAAATACTGTGTTAACAGAAAGGTAGATTTACATATGTGACCTTTACCAGCATATGTCTCAGAAAATGACCAGATCCATGAGTTTGTATATTATGTACTGGTGTTTAAGTGGCCAGGAAAGGGAGGGTTTTGAGGTCCACAAAGTGGAAATGTCCTATTTAACATATTACCCTCACCAGACCCATCTCAAAAACAGAAACTTGCCCTGGGCAGGTGACTCAGTTGGTTGGAGTACTGTCCCACAAACCAAAAGGTTGAGGGTTCAATTCCTGGTCAGGGCACATACCTGGGTTGCAGACCCACCTTTTCCTGCCCTTTGACCCCACTCGTGTGTGAGAAGCAATGGATTGGTCACATCTCTCTCCCTCCCTTCCCCTCTCTCTAAAATCAACAAGCATGTCCTCAGGTAACGATAAAACAAACAAAAATCCCCAAACTTACTCAAGTCTTCAATATTTTAAAAAACAAAAAGAAAAATTGTTTTGCAAAGCATTCTGGACCAAAAATCCCTTTAAAAATCTTTAATATATAGCCATCCCTAATAAGATTTTAGAAAAGGTAGAAAGAACATGGCTTAATGAACCAAAAACATATCACTAGGCCCCCACAACACTAATAGCTCTATGGTCATGGTTGAAAAGCATTTACT
Organism: Macrotus californicus; assembly: GCA_007922815.1. NCBI lineage: Eukaryota > Metazoa > Chordata > Mammalia > Chiroptera > Phyllostomidae > Macrotus > Macrotus californicus. The sequence continues at coordinate 1,449 of VMDR010017771.1, forward strand.
TTGTTTTGTATCCACGTTTTTAAGTTTTTCAAATTTCCAAATGTTTAAAACATGTACATGCCTGTGGTCTAGGAATTTATTCTTGAAAGGAAACACCAGTAGGCACCAATAAATGGAAAATCAAACTTTTATCTCTACCAACTTCAAACAGAGGAATGTGTATATAAATGTTTGTATTTAGCAGTGAGTTCAAGTGGATGCCTTTCAAAATAGCAGTTTGGGGCTAATAGGACAGTAAGCCAGAGCCCAAAATAATCTTTATTTTGTTATTGTGGCTGTGAAATTGTAAGTAAAACACAGACTTAAAGCCCAAATGCTGCTAAAGGATTACCTAGAAAGCAGAGCCTGAGGTCAAATTAACTGTTAAGATTTTATTAGGAGGGGCAACCCCAGGGCAGTCAGGGTGAGGAGAAATGCAAAGGAAAAGCAAAAATACAAGGAGATGCAGCAGTGAGCTGAAAACAACGTCACACGAAAATACAGCTCATTACTTAGTCCCAAAGGGCAGCTTCCAGACAAGCCATGCAGAACAATCATGGCTTGGGACACTCTGTCCAAGGAGAGGGAGAGTTTGCATGCTGGCTACTTCTTGCTTTCTGCACTCTTTGAGGCAAATTTGTCTCATGGGGCCCTCATGCCCCAGCTCTTCTGGGTGTGGCAACTGAACCCTCCTTTCACTTGCCAGGGAAGCAAGAGCATGCTGAGTGAGCCTCACGGTTTTTCACAGTCTAGAACTGGTGGAAGGAGCCAGGGCCTCCATCAGCACCTTGGTGTGACAGAGGCCGTGCTGAATGAAGCCTGACCCTCATCCTGGGGAGGCCGTCCTGACTGGAAGCCTCGGCAGCAAAAGCCAGCTCTCCGTGCTGAGCAAGAAGCTAAAATGGCAGTAGGGGTGGGACCCACCAAATCTGGGGCTGTGCATGAACTGGGTGTGGTGTAGTGTATCCTTCTCGGACCTGAGCTGTTCCTGTGCTGGTGTTCATTGATTCTCAGGAAACCAGAGGAGCCACTTGATTTAGAGACAGCACTCAGCCCTCAGATTTTGTAAATTGTAAAATTTTTCCACCATCCTGTCCTCTATTTCTCAACTATCCCTGGCCACTACTTTAATTCTACCACCCCCACCCCTTTTTGAGGGGTAATTGGAATATATTAAAATCCACCTATTTGAGGACTACACTGCGATACATCTTGGCAAATGTCTTTGTCTTGTAACTACCACTGTCAAGACGTGGGTTTGTCTATTACCTGAAAAAGTTCGCTCCCGCTCCTGGCATTGCATCCTCTTCCATCGTCACCCCTCCTCAGGGAACTGCTTCCCCTAACTAGTTTTGACTCGTCTAGAACTTCATAGAAACAGAATGACTATGGTCTTTTGCGTTTACCCCCCCACCACCACCCCCAACACAATGTTTTGAGATGCATGCATGTGGCCGCGTGTATCAATATTGTGTCCCTTTTTATTCCTCACTTTATTTTGGAGAAATTACAGTGTATGCTACATGTGGGCATGTTAACCTGCTTCGTCTCACTTGGAATCCTCGCAACCATCCCCTTTTCCAGCCGTGGGACCAGAGGCTCGGGCGCCCAGCGGAGGAGTCTGCGGAGGTGCCCTGGGACGAGTCCTGGCAGTCACTTAGCCTGGCTGCCAACCCCGCCACGGTCCGCGGCCCGACCTGTGGCACCTGCTGTCAAGCTTCAGGGGGCAGAGAGGCTGGCCGAGAGCAGGCTCGGGCCAAAGATGCCGGAGTCGCTGCCCCCATGGGCGCTCCACCCCACCCCACCCGCCGGCCTCCCGGGCTGCTTGCTGCGGCTCAGGAGTCCGCAGCGGAGACTTCGTGAGCACACGCAGGGCTGCGGCCGGTTTCCCACGCTGAGGGAGGATGGAGCCACCGCAGCCTCATTTCTGCAGATGCGTCACCTGACAGTGAAGCACGCTGAGCGCGCCCACGTCTCCCTCCGCGCTCGGACCGCACTACTTCCAGAGGAGCCCACTCGTAGGCAGGAGCGCTGCGTCCTGAGGCGAGAGGCGGAGCTCCGGTTGGCCTGCTGCCTCCGCCCCTTGCAGAGGCGGCGCCCATCCCTGCCCGCTGGGAAAGAGCGGGCGAGAAGGTGGTTGGAGTTCGTTTTCTCCTCCACGGATCTTCCTCGTTATAGTAGTACCAGGAGACTTCATTTTAAGGACGCGGTGGAAATATATTAGGGCGTTTGGCCCTCTGGCATGGAGAGGCCTCCCAGGGCTTTTGTCTGGCTGCTTGACGGGCGGCTGCAGCAGCTCCATTTTTCTTATTCCTATCGAGGTCATTGGGGCAGCGGAGGGACTTACAGGAATTCTTCGAGGGAAAGCTGTTGCAAAACCGTCTCCCCTGAATGGCCGCCGGCCGCCTTCAGCGAGAAACAGCTGGCAGTTTTTCCCATATCAATTAAAGAGAGGAACAATCTATTTTCCCTCACATTTTCGAATCAGTGTCTGCAGTGGTATAAAACTATCATTCGTCTTTACGGCATCTCCTTTAATGTTGTATTCCTTTGCTACTCTAAAAATTCATATGTAACCAAGTTGTCTTTGGACCTGTCTTTTCTTTTCCTCTCAGAAATAATGGCATTTCACAGAAAACTGTGGAGATGGGGGATACTCACAGACTGAGGACCTCGCTGCCTCAGATACAGGCCCCGACAGAAACAGCCAGCGGAGGGGAGGAGGGAGTGGGAAGGAGGACAGGGCTGGGGGGAGGGTAGGTAACGTTTCTGGGGATCCCATGATTCTGTGATTTTTATGAGTATTAGAGAAAGTGCCTGGTCAGAGAAGGTGGGAGGCCACTGAACTTGAGAAAGTGGCTTGGAGTGAGCTGAGAAAGCATCTGTTGTTTCAAAATGCAACAACCTGCTATGACGGAAAAGAGGGCAGTAGAGTCTTTTTTTATAGCACCATGTAAAGTTTGGGTTTAGAGCTTGTGACTGCTAATCTCCCATACTCCTCGTTTATTTCTTCTCATAGTCATACTGTTGCATATTTGATGTGTTTGTTTATCAGCTTCTCTCCCCACTTGATGAAAACCCATGAGAGCTGGGAGTTGTTTGTTCACTGTTGTTCTGGGGAGCCTAGCACAGTACCTGGCAAAGTACATGGGGTTTTGTAAATTATTTACTGACTCAGGGAATAAAAAACAAATATGGCACATCATTTAACGGCATTGTGAGAGAAGCACAAAACCAAAAACCACATGACATAAGGAAAATTGATCTCTTCAAGCCCGCTCTTTTCTTTCTGGGGCAATAATTGATCAAGAATAGCCAAGAGATAATCACACCACCATTGCCTTTTCCAAAGAAAAATAATGAAAGCAATTAGCTCTCACTTTGTTTTCCACTTCATTCTAGGAATTGTGTGTGTAGGGGGAGGGGGAATGTGAGAGGGAGGGTAGGGAGAAGGGGGTCAAAAGGTACAATCTTGCAGTTACAAGGCATGGGGATGTAATGTACAGCATTGTAACTATAGCTAATACTGTAGTGCATATTTGAAAGTTGCTACATCTTAAAAGTTCTCATCACAAGAAAAAATTCTGTAACTATGTCTAGTGACAGATGTTAGACTTACTGTGATTATTTCACAATATATGCAAATACTGAATCATGTACACCTGAAACAAACATGTCAATTATACCTCAATTTAAAAAAAAAGTAGTAGGAAAGTTTAAGGTAAAACATTTATATACTTCACTAATAGTTCTAGGGCCTGAAAGAAATCCTATTGGACCTTACAGAAAGTTAATCATTTGAGTTAACTACTGCTGTGTTACAAGCCACCTCCAAATTTCATGGTTTAAACAAAGACCATTTTATTTGCTCATGATTCTTTGGATTAGGAATTCAGGCAGAGCTCAGTGAGGATGGCTCTACTCTGCTCCACGTTGTCTTTGAGTGGGGTGCCTCAACTGGATCCAGAGCAGGGTCTATGTCTCTCTGTCTTCATACTGTTTGTTGGTCAAAGCAAGTCAGAGGGCTAGCAAGCACAGATGGATTCAAGAGATTGGCAAAAAGATTCAACTCAATGGGAGAATGGTACGGGCACATTGCAAAAGGGATGTGGTTACGATGAGTGAAAGAAGCCTGTCACAAAAGAGTACATTATGTATGATCCTATTTATATGAAATTCTATAAAAGGCAAACTAATCTTGAGTGACAGGAAGCAGCTATCCAGGGCTGGAGGGTGGGAACTGATAAAAGGGTATGAGAGAACTTTTTGAGATGACAGAAATGTTCTGTGCCTTGATTATGGTGGTGTATGCACAGGGATATATATACATTTTATTATAATTAGGCAAATTATACAAAAAAGGGTAGGAAATTGGAGTGATGATCTTCAAAAATAATCTACTATACATAAAACCTTTCATTTGACAGAAACTGTAAAGATCATGTAGTTCAGTGTCTCCCTTTTACAAATAAGGAAAGTGGGGCCCAAAACAGGAAGCTGACAAAGGACACTGTTAGTGACAAAACTAGGATTGGAACCCAGACTCTTGACCACAGTGTTCCTGTCACTTCTCCCACATCCTTCAAGAAGACAGGGAAAGGGCCTGAGGCCTGAGTCCCACTGAGACTCGGTTAGATGTAAGCATGTCTGGGAATGAGGGCTGGACCATGATATCCCTTTGTACTCTAGAAATTTCAGAATAGGACTCCAGTGGGCATGTACTCTGATCCTAGTTCTGGGAGACTATCAACAAGTTCCTATAAGTCAGTGTCTATAGTAAAGGTAAATGGAGCAATATTTATAAATAGAATTGAACATTGTGAGGGAAAAAATAGAAGAGCAGTTATGCCACAGCCACCTGTTGTCTACAGTGCTTGCTATTTTGGGGTTTCCTAAAAGGATACTGGTACAAAAGGACAAGGAGAGTTATGTGACTATTGAAACATTGTTAGTTCCTTAAGCTTTACTAAATTAATAAACCCATTTTCGGCTAAGAACTATTGCTAGCTTTAGTAAAATAGAACTGAACTAATAAATAATAGTATTGCTACCCATAGCAATATGCAAATGTTAGAACATTTAGGGAATTTGAAAATGTGAATATAATCCATTCTCCATCTTTAGTTTACTCAGAAAAAAATGACTTTGATCCATGTCCAAAGCGTCTCAGACATTTATCAGATGTATTCAACTCCTCTGGATGCCAAAGAATCTTTTACAAAATATCTATGCCCTGACCAGGGTGGCTCAGTTAGTTGGGCATCGTCCCACAAAGCAAAGGGTCACCAGTTTGATTCCTGGTGAGGGCACATGCCAGTGTTGCAGGTTCGGCTCCCAGTTGGGGGCACATGGGAGAGGCAACCAACTGATGTTTCTCTCATGCACTGATGTTTCCCTCCCTTTCTCCTTCCCTTCTCTCTAAACAAATTAATAAATAAAATCTTTTACAAAATATCTGTGAGAAGGCAGAATAATGTGGGCTGAAATGATTTGTGGCTGATTTCAGGCAATTACCCAGAAACCTCTGGACTTGAACTGTGGATGGAATTTGAACTTTTTGCTAACTCAAAGCCACTTTTCAAATTATTTACCAAAACACTAAACATTGATCAGCAAGGGAAGTTTGTTTAAGAGAACACCACTCTGACAGATTTCTGAAGCTTGGGTTTTTCTTCATTTTAGTTTTGGGTGGTTGTTATTTCACCATTTTTCTAATACCTGTTATCTTAAACATTTTATGTTTATATAGTAAGCATTTTATTAAATGAGGGGACACTGATTTGCATCTTGAAGTTGTGGTTTCTGTCTCAAAACAGCTGACTGAAAGGAGTCTATTCTTTCACAAATCTAAAATAACTCTCCTGGACTAACACTAATGTCAGGTGGAAATTGATGCATTTATGGTAATTATTCAAGCCAAAAAAATCTACTCTTGTTTGGATTACCCCAAAGTTTTGGTCCTGAATGGATTCCCCTTGCTTTAACTTGGGTTAAAGAGGGCAAAACAAAAGAGCATATAAGGGAATCAACCCAAGGCTCTCCTAGTTTTAGCTTCAGCAATCCTATAAAACTTAGCTCAGTTTAGGCCAGACATTCTCAACTAAAGACCTTTTCAGAAGTTACATTTCCACTCCATGGCTGCCATGTTTGAAATATCTGAACCACTCATGTAGTATTATTCATAAACCTTATAGCCTTTACTCATGTACACAAACATTTAGGTGTTTTTTTTTTCCCAATAGCATGGGGAACCATGTACAGACCACCAGTTCTACCTTAGGAACTAAAGAACCCAGCATGATATGAAACTCATGAGGGAGATAAACCAAAGCTTCCAGGTCTTTTACATATTTTCCCGCCCATCTGGTTCCCACTTCTCACCATCACTGCTCTTCCTCTGGAACTGTGGTGGTTGTAATCGCCTCCTATTCATGCCACTGGTGAGAGAGGGATTCCTGCTCTATAGTTATGGGGATGAACAGACACAATACCTGACACTGAACAAGTGAGACTAACACCAGTTTATGAGTCACCTATACTCAGCTAAGGGGAGTACACCGCACACAGGACTACACCGGACAGAATGAAAAACCAGTAGCTGTGGGGGAGACGAGGCTTCTTTGTAGAATCAAAAGAATGGGGTGCCTCCTGGTTCTTATGGAAGGCTATGACTGGCTTGTTTGAATTCTGAGGGCTGACAGGGAACTGAAACCCACTACTCAGGGATAAGCAGGAGTGAAAAACTGGTCTATTTGCTAAAGGGTTTTTTGGCCAGGGGACCTATCCTCTGGAGCAGAGAGGGAAAGGGAACTTGTGATTAGGCCACGGGAGGTCTCCCGGTTTTCCCCAGATGTCAAGGCATATATAATATTGGACCTTCATTTTTAGGCCTACATCACAACAGGAAGGTCAGGACATTACTTCTATATTGCTATATACAATACTCTCTCATAACTGGGAGGGGAAAAAAAGGTAGTGAGGCAAAGGGTGCAAAACCTTTCTAGTTTATACTGTCAAATATACAGCCACAAAGCAAACGTTTACTGAGTATCTTCATATGCTAGCACTAGACTAGCAAGAGACTTAAAGTGAATGGAATGTAGTCCGTATTTTGAAGGACTCAGATGGAGAAGAAATAGAGAACATAGGCGGACTGTCACCATACAGAGCAATGGACGCAGGAACAAAGATCTGTGCATGTAAGAGCCCAGTGATGGGAGAAGTTCATTGAGCCGGTGCACAATGAAAGGTTCCACAGGCACAAGGGACAATGGCTCCTGAGCTGGCCTTGAAGGATTAGTAAGAATTGGCCAATCAGAGAAGGGAGGTTGGGAGCATCATATCAGAGAGACTAGCATTACCAAAGGTGGAAATGATCAAATGTTAAAAATGAGTGATAAATCGTCCAGTGAGGATTGTGGGAGGCATTGTTAGCTAGAGATGGGGGACAGGACTGACACTGTCTCAGATAGGCAATAAACTTGACATTGGTCTGGTCATTTTTTGGGATTTGATACCAAAAGCACAGGCAACAAAAGCAGAAATAAACAAGTGGGACTATCAAACTAAGAAGTTGCTGCACAGCAAAGAAAACCAACAAAATAAAAGGGCAGCCTACTACCAAACGAGATAAAATGTTTGCAAATCATTATTTGAAAAGGGGTAAATGGCCAAACTATATCAAGAAGTCATACAACTTTCTCTAAATTTCTGAGGGTCCTAGGTGAACATTCATTCTGCTGAGTAGGACACCAAACAGCTAAAGAAACCTCCTGAATGGGCAGGCCTCGTCAGTGGAACTTCATCTTAGGACACTAGGGTAGCAAGCCAGTTTTGTCACTGGAGTAACACTAAATGTTAGTGATTGTAGGTCTTTTCTCTTGGATCAGTTCAGAGACCAAGCTCCAGTTTCCTGACTTGGGTTAAAAGCTTCGCTGTCAACATCAGAGTAGCCCGTGGAGAACAGAAACTAGAAGCCTTGTTGGTCAACATGTATACCTTCACTGAAGTCTCCTGCTCTGCTATGGCATCACCTGTTCCCGAGCAATGTGCATCCCTCAGAAAGTAAACCTGATTTGTATCAGAACGGGAGAAGGGCAGGAGGGCCCAGCTGTGCAGGGCAAACAGTTAACAGTCAACAATGAACACAATGAAGGGATTTGTGGTCTCCCTCTGGTGCTGCACCACTTCTTTGAGGGGTCTGGAAAAAAGGAAAGTACTTTGACATTCCAAAGGTATGTTACCGTAGGTGCAAAAAGACAATAGACAGGCTTAATTAAGGTAAAGGCTGACTTGTCAGGGAAGATCCTACGACATGACTACCTGCCGTAAACTGCTTTTAGTTAATTAGTTTTAATTTCAGCCCATCCTCTGTGGTTACTTTAGATCTCTGAGTTTGTAAGGCTGTCATGCAGGCCTCCCCTGAGCTTGTCAAGTTAGTATGTGGCCTCTTTTTGTCCACTTGTACTAAAACCCCGAGGATAACTATATGGAGACAGGCACTGAGAGAAGATAGGGCCTTGGGCAGAAGGTGCAGGCTCGATGACTCCACAGGCAGGAGCCCAGGGAAATGGATACCCCAAACTCATCCTTCCCCACCTACAAAATGCCTTCCAGTTCCTCTCATTGCTTGCCCCAGTCAGAAGCCAGAGGGCAAGGGAGCCTGTCCATGTTGTTCATAAAGCCGGGTTTCTGGGACACAGGGCAAAGGAAAGAAGGGTGGAGAGGGTCATCTGGAGAGGCAAAAGGCCATTTGATGTCAATTTCACTGCTTCATCCTTCTCTTCTTTACCAATCAGTGAGGAACGCCCAAAATGCAAACCTTTTCAAGAGATGTCTTGAAATGACTGAATTAAAGAGCTTCCTATAATCTGTATAAAAGAAGCTTTATACCCAAATATGGGCCAAAAGCTACATCTGTATTTGGCAGAACAAACAAAGTCCTTGAACTTACTACCATCAACTTAAATCTCACCCTTAGATTTGAGGCTACCTAATAAGCCACACAGCTTTTCTTTGACCTGTACGGAGAGAAAATCTCTAAAAATTTGTTTTAATTAAACCTCCCTATGGTGTGTTTAATTTTTGTGAGAAAGGGAACACTTCAAACAAATTCCACAGTTTAAATTCTATAGAGGTTTACAAAAAACCCAAGGGTGAAAGCATATTATAAATAACACCTTGAATTGTTTCCTACCATATTTCATAAGACAGATATTTCTCACCAGTATTCCTAAATAAAAAATAATAATTATTCCACACACTGCAGTGATGTCCAAGAACAAGCAAAATCAACCAATAATGACACAAGTCAGAATAATGGCTGTCTCTCATGGGAGGGAGGATCTGGGCTGGGAAAAGGCATGAAGGAAACTTCTGGAGTCCTGCTAGAAATGTTCTATATTTAGATCTTGTTTTACATGTTCATATATATTACATATATCAAGAATCAATGAGCTTAAAAATTAAGCTCAATGTATAAGCACTTCACATACTACACTGCTTGTTGATATGTTCTATGTCAATTTAAAAAGAAACAATTACCCATTAAATGACTTTTGCAATTACTTCCACAGCAAATATCATAACACAGAAAAGATTTGGGTTTATGCATTTACCAGGGGTCAGCACACTATGGCCACAGGCCACCAGCCTCTGTTATAAAGGCGGTGTTAGGGGAACACAGCCACAGGCAGCGTCCGCAAGACAGCTGCAGGGATGAGTAGTTGTGCCAGGGGCCTACGATCCTTTAAGAAAAGGTGTGCCAACACCAGACTCAAACTTCAAGTAACATTTGTACAATGTCCTTTTTTTAGAGTAGTTCAAATCAACCTCACCTAAATACCAAACTAATAAGGAGATTCAAAAGACAGCTGAGTAAATCAACCAGTTAACTGTAACCAAAAACGTCGTAAAACTCTAACATGGGGGTGGCAGCATTCTTTTGCCTTGAGCTGTACACAGATCACAAACTGCAATTTTATTTGGCCTTACACATGTCAATTTTTAAAAATTTGGTACTAATATTTTAAAAATATAGTGTCCACTTTAAAAAACAATCAAGATTTTGGCTGCTCATACCAAAAAAAAAGTCAGATGGAGCAACTTTGGAACCATATTCCTTCAAAGTAACAATGAGCTACAGTGCCTCCAACAACACTTGAGCCTAAGCATTGGCTGACACTCCACGCTGCTTGCACTGTCCAGAAGGTACAGTTAAAAAGGACGAACAACTGAAGGAGCACAGATCACTATGTATTTTCCAATATAAACCAGACAGCTTCAGAAATAAACATGAGGTATACTTTAAAAAAGAAAATCAGTTTATGGGGTGGTACCATTATTTAAAAAAGAAATGCTCTTTAATTAAGATAATTTACCTAATTATATGAACTCTTTTTATACTGTAGCTTTGACCAGGGTAGAGCTGAACACAATCAGCAAATTTAATCACTGGAAATTGTTTTCTATTGTTAAAGCCAAACATCTTTTTCTTTTTCCCAACTAAAAGCTTTTTGCTTTCAATATAGTCACTGGTGGTTATTAATAAAATGGAAATGTCCTAAAATTTCCCTAAGTATATTTGAACTCTACAAATTCTACAGCTCATATCAGGGATTCAGGTTGAAATCACTTTTTAGAATGCTAATACATGTAAATAAAGCATAAAGCTTAACACAGTATCTACCACTTGGAACTGAAATACAAACAAAAGACGATTCATGAATATGGTAATGATTGTTCTTTGGCACAAAATCTGAAAGCACTTTATGCATTTTAAGTGAATGTAAATTTTAAGTAAACTTCTAGAGTATCATCTTCAAGCTTTAGAATTAACATCCAGCAAAAGTCATTATACAGCCACAGCCTGGGAATCTTGACAATCTGGCAAAAGCTAAGAATATAGTTGATTTTTTTTCCCACTAAGAAGAAAAATTTAACCAATACACCTATTTGTGTAGAGAAGTGTTGTTATACATTACTTAAAATTATGTTCACTAGCCCTGGCTGGTGTGGGTCAATTGGTTGGAGTGCCATCCTATAACCAAAAGGTCACAGATTCAATTCCCGGTTGGGGCACGTGCCTGTGTTGCAGGTTTGGTTCCCTAGTCTGTGGCATGTAAGAGGCAACCAATTGATGTTTCTCTCACATTGATGTTTCTCTCTCTCCCTGTCTCCCTCCCTTCCCCTCTCTCTAAAATCAATAAGCATGTCCTCGGGTGAGGCTAAAAAAATTATGTTCATTAAAGCCAAATTGTTAACTATTCATATCTTTTATCCTAGATGTTAAACCCACCTTAAAAGTAACAAAATGAAGTTCACTACAAAATACTCTAAATTTGCTGCTCTTCACTAAACTCCCAAAGCAAACATAATAGTCTTATTTCAGGGCTAACACATAAAAAACACAATGCATCACACTTTTTTTGCATCATATATGAAGCTGAGTAAGTTTTTATTTTATTCAGTGAAGATGTCTTAAACAGAAGTATTTACAAAGAGTGGACTTACATCCTATCATGCTATGTCTTATTTGTGATAATTCTTTTGCTCTCAAAATTTAACAGTTTTTGAATTGGAAAATGTTAACCTCCAGATAAGTTTTTCTCTCCAAATTGCTTACCTGATTATATTTCTTTTGTGTTTCATCATTTAAAACAGTGATTTTTCTATCTGTGTGCTTCAATTTTTAAAATATGAACCACCTATTTAGTCAGGGGCACTGACCTCTTTTTCCTTAGATTGTCAAATAAAAAAAATGACAACAGCTGGCCATGGCAGGATAGTTCAGTTGGTTAGAGCATCATTCCAATACACTAAGGTTGAGGCTTCAATGTCTGGTTAGGGCACACCCAAGAAGCAATCAATGAATACATAAACAAGTGGAACCAAAAAAAAAATCAATGTTTCTCTCCCCATGCCCCAGAAAAAAATCAAGGAATAAATTTTAGAAAAATGACAACAGCCAACACAACAATCACCATCCAGTGTGAATGAATCAAAGTTACACCTATTTTTTTGGTCAGATCGGCAAAAAAATGTAATGCAGTTTTTGGTGTGCTATAGAGTTTTAGTAATTAGTATATGTGTGCCATGAGATGAAAAAGATTGAAAATAGCTGAAAACATGTGCAACATGCTTGGAGAACATCTTTCCCTACCAGTTCTGGCATGGATACCAACCATAGTGACACCAGTAGGTCAAGGGGCATTTCCAAAGGCCATCTGAAGATAAGCATCACTAGCCTAAAAAGAAAGATTCAGAAGAGATCAGAAAAGCAGAAATATTATGTTGGTCCAAATTTTTATTTTAAGTATTTCATAGTTCTTTATGAAGTAATTTTCAGCCATCTCTTAAACATACTGAAAATATTACCATTCCCCTTAAACAAAAGAAATTAAAATATGGAATGACTGACTGCCCTGCCGAAGATCACGAATGTCCATGGAAAAAGAGAAAACAAAACTAACCGTGTGAGTGAAAAGACAAACATTCCTCTGCAGCCTTTGTGCACTGAATATTACTGCATTTTGATCTGGAATTACCAGGCAGGTAATTTGATTTACTGCGAGAAAACTCTAGTTTGGATCTCCATTCTACCTGGTCACACAGAACACAGAGGCTGACTAGTGCCTCACAGTCCAACCTGAAACGGCGCTTACTCCCTGCACAGCAGTCAGACCTCTGACAGCAGCAGGCACTCCGCATGCGGGGCTACCGCATAGGGCCCATGGCAGAGGTGTCAACAGAGAATAAATACTGGCTCTCGCATCAGCTCGAGGATGGGATCGCTTCACCCTGGCCCACAAACCTTCTACCTGCCTAGAACCTTAAATTATTGTAAAAGCTATAAAACATAAAGACAGAAACCAATGAAGACAGATGGCTCTTTTTCTAAACCAAGGCTGGTGACTTGGAAACAAGGAAAAGAAAAAAATTAAAATAGAAAGCAAGGAAATTCTAAAAAGACCCCGAGCGTTTCAGAGAAGCCTGTGTATAGCCAGGCCTCTTTAAATTAAAGAGAATTTAATTTAAAAAAATCAAACACTTAAGTGATTGATATGTGGAACCGATTTTTAAAAAACCAGGTACTACAAATAGGTTAACTGAAATATCATTTCTACTCTAGAAAGAAAATTGAATTTGTTCTACTCAATTTTTTCAAAGTTTAATTTTAAAATGGTATATACACATTTTTATCATTGATTCCCATGTGTGTAAACTTTAACACTAGATATTAAATGATAAAATTTCCAATATTAGTCTCCCTATATTTCCAAATAAAAGTGTCCAAATACATTATTAAAGTTTCTTGGTTCTTTCTGCAGTTTATACAACATAAACTCTCACCTGATTCTCATATATGAGAATGAGAACTGTTACAAGAGGAAAGGCATGTGATCTCAATTCTTTTGCAGTGATGGTGACCTGATCTATCCATTCCAATTCTGTCCTCAGTAAGCAGTATGCACTAAAAGAAACTATCCAAAATTATAGTTTATATCCATAAAGCAAAAACATTTTCTTTGATAAAACTAACTGGCTCTTGGCCCTGGCTGGGCAGTTCAGTCAGTTAGTGTGTCATCCTGACAAGCCAAGATTGTGGGTCCAATCCCTGGTCCGGGCACACACAAGAATCAACCAATGAATGCACAACTAAGTGGAACAACAAATCAACATCTCTCTCCTTCTTAAAAAAAAAAGAAATAAACTTAACTGGTTCCCATATAGAGGGAGTAAAAACAATACTTTAGCCTCGTGGGCATGAGGCTCTGATCGAGGAGACCACCCAGTCACCCAGGAAGGCCCGTGGTCCCTTCTGGGCACAGACACGCAGAGCGCAGGAAGAAGCAGTGTCATCCCGCCGCTCTGCCAGAGCCCCCACGACTGACCCACAGCTGCTGCACTGGAGCTACGGCCCCGGAAGTCTCCACTGCTGCTCTCCCGGGAGGCACAGCCACCAGAAGCCCCGCTGCTCACCCTCAGCTTACGGCCCACCAAGCAGCGTCCGGTTTCCCATCTCCACCACAGGTGCACCAGGCCCCCTCTTCCCGACCGTCCGCTCCACCAGCTGCCAGCCCTGCACTCTCCCCTTGCTAAACTCCACCCCAGCAGCGCTCAGGCACCAGAGCTCTTTCCCCACGCCATGGCCTCCCAGGGCCCATTCGGGAGGGAGCAAGGGGCAAGTGTTTCCCAACAAGGGGTCTGCTGCTGCTGCTGCGGTCCTGAAAGGGGGGAGATGAACGCTGGCAGGCTGACATGGACACAGACTCACAGAAATGAGTATAAAGGGCGGTCAGATTCCCTATATCATTAGTACAGCTGTTTGGCTATATTATTAGTAGGTACTTAGAGCTACATAAACATTGTGTCTATGGAAAAATTTATTCCAGGCTGTAACCAACAATCTACAAATTTTGATTTAGCCCCACTCATGAAATGAACATCTTCTATATCCAGTTCATGATCTGAAGAATCTTTACACCTACTTTAAAAATGACTAAAAAATACTACAGTGTGGTCTGAAAGTTTTAATACTGAATGCTGACAATACATAAATAAGGGTTTCTTTTACTACTAATTCATTTCACATTTATTCTTAAATCTCCTATGTAAAACTCTCCCACACTAAATGAACATATTATGTACAATCTAGATAGGCTCCTAACCACAGTTCCAATGGACAGCATGGTAACATAGCTTTACACATTCTTTCTGCAACATGAATTTAATAATATCTATTATGAGTTCTTTAATAGCACCAGGAAAATTCTGGAAGAAAAAAAGCTTAACTAATTTTGGAAGTTACTATGAGTAGTTACTACATTTATTCTGATTTTATATATTCTATTTTTTAAAAATCAGTTAAGAAAAGCATTTTTTGAGATTCCTTACCCTTTTCCGCAGCTCTCTGAAAAGGGGTCTGAGGTAGGACTCGGTCTGTTTCTGCGGAGCACTGTTCAGCTTGCCCTGCACACTGCGCTTCATATAGTCCTCTGGCATTCAGTTCTTTAGCCCAAACACCGAGAAGGAACTTAAGAAAGAACAGGTAAATGTAGACTGCAGCGCCACCCAGTGGTTGAACAAGTTTAAAAGTTCACTAACACAAAACAATATAACTGACATCTTAAGTTTCTCTGTTATCACCACTAACCTGGTCTTACAAGAAATGCTTCAGAGACCTTTTTAAGCTGAAAATAAAGGGCAGTAACTACTAACAAGAAAACAATATGAATGTATGAATCTCACTGGTAAAGGTAAATATAAAGGTGGTAAGCTAATCACTTATAAGACAAAAATAGTAAAAATAATTATAACTAGAGGAATTAGTTAAGGAATACACAACACAAAAAGATGTAAAACGTGACATCAAAAACATAAAACATGGGCTGGGTAAAGTAAAAATGTGGAGCTTTAGAACATGTTCAAACCTAAGTTGTTATCAACTTTAGAAAATAAACAAATCATGAGGATGTAATGTACAGCCTGGTGTACAGTTAATAATACTATACTGCATATTTGAAAGTTGCTGAGGGTTGCTCTTAAAAATCCTCATCATAGAAAAAACTGTAACTATATATAGTGATGGGTGTTAATTAGACTTGCTGTGGTGATCATTTTGCAATATATACAAATATCAAATCATCGTGTTATACACCTGAAACTAATGTTATATGTCAATTATACCTGAATTTTGAAAAATGTGCAAATAAGATCTTCTGGTCAAGAGGGAAGCATAGGTAGACACACTGTGCTTCCTTGCACAACCAAAAGGACAACAAATTTAAAAACAAAAACCAGAACTGACAGGAAATCGAACTGTCTGGGAGTCTGACAACCAAGTAGTTAATGAAGAAACATTCATCCAGACAGCTAGGAGGGGTGGACACGAGCAGACAGGCAGAGAGGAACAGGACAGGCAAGGCTGTGGCTGGCGGACAAGGTGGCAGTTGGCAGACAGGGTGGTCCCACATTTGCATGCAGATAAACCAGGAGGAACAACTGGGGAGCAAGACAGACCGACCATGCAACCCAGAGTTTCAGTGTGTGTGTATTTGGGGGGGGGGTGATAAAGCCTCAAATCTCTGATAGAAAACACCTGTTGGGGTTGAGGCAGCAGTGGGAGATACTCCCAGCCTTACTGGAGAGTTCATTGAAGAGGCCCACAGGGTCCTAGAATGTACACAAGCCCACCCACCCAGGAATCAGCACCAGAAGGGCCCAATTTGATTGTGGGAAGTGAGGGAAGTGACTGAAAACTGGCAGAGAGCAGAGCAAGCAGCTGTGTTCCCTATCTGACCCTCCCCCACATACAGCGTCACAGCACAGCAAACTGGGTTGCGCCCCACCCTGGTGAACACCTAAGGCTCCGCCCCTTACTATTTAACAGGCACGGGGAGACAAAAAAAAAAAAAATGGCCCAAATGACAGAACAGATCAAAGCTCCAGAAAAAAATACAAATAAGCAACGAAGACATAGCCAACCAACCTATCAGATGCACAGTTCAAAACACTGGTAATCAGAATGCTCACAGAATTGGTTGAATATGGTCACAAATTAGAGGAAAAAATGGAAGGCTATGTTAAGTGAAACAAAGGAAAATGCACAGGGAACCAATAGGGATGGGAAGGAGACCAGAACTCAAAGCAACAGTGTGGACCAGAAGGTAGAAAGAAACATTCAATCAGAACAGAATGAAGAAACAAGAATTCAGAAAAATGAAGAGAGGCTTAGGAACCTCCAGGATATCTTTAAACATTCCAACATCCGAGTCATAGGGGTATCAGGAGAAGAGGAAGAGCAAGAAACTGAAAACTTATTTGAACAAATAATGAAGGAGAACTTCCCCAATCTGGCTAAGGAAACAGACTTCTAGGAAGTCCAAGAAGCTCAGAGAGTCCCAAAGAAGTTGGACCCAAGGAGGAACACACCAAGGCACATCATAATTACAATACCCAAGATGAAAGATAAGGAGAGAATCTTAAAAGTAGCAAGAGAAAAGGAGACAGTTACCTACAAAGAAGTTCCCACAAGACTATCAGCTGATTTCTCAAAAGAAACTTTACAGGCAAGAAGGGGCTAGAAAGAAGTATTTGAAGTCCTGAAAGGCAAGGACCTACATCCAAGATTACTCTATCCAGCAAAGCTATCATTTAGAATGGAAGGGCAGATAAAGTGCTTCCCAGACAAGGTAAAGTTAAAGGAGTTCACCATCACTAAGCTCTTATTATATGAAATGTTAAAGGGATTTATCTAAGAAAAAGAGGATGATCAAAAATACAAACAACAACAATACAAATAATAAAATGACAACAAACTCAGTCATTAACAACCGAACATAAAACAAAAACAAAAAGAAACTAAGCAAACAACTGGAACAGGAACAGAATCACAGAAATGGAGATCACATGGAGGGTTTTCATCAGGGGAGTGGGTAGGGAGAGGGGGGAAAAAGGTACAGGGAATAAGAAGCATAAATGGTAGGTAGAAGATAGACAGGGGGAGGTTAAGAGTAGTATAGGAAATGTAGAAGCCAAAGAACTTATATGTATGACCCATGGACATGAACTAAAGGGGGGAAATGTGGGTGGGAAGGGGTGTGCCCGGCAGAGGGGAATAAAGGGGAGAAAATGGGATGACTGTTAATAGCATAATTAATGAAATATATTAAAAAACATTAAAAAAAGACATAGGGTAACTGAGTGGATAAAAAAAGGACCAATAAAAAATGTGCAAATAAATTTTGTATGATCTGGTAAAGACTTGAACAAGATTAGAGGTTATAATAAATTAATATAAAAAGCTAGAAAATTTTTTAAGTACTGAAACATTAGTAGTATAAAAATTCAATGAGATAAAAACGTAATAGTTCACAGCAGTATTTTATTCTATCTTTTAATAAGGAAAATGACTGAGGATATAGAAGAGAAATAAATGTTGGTGAAATGAAACAGTATAAAAATAAAAACCACTAACTCTTTCCAAGAACTTAGGTTAAGAAAGTGTTAGGACTAAAAATAAAGGAAAATAAATTGCTGCTAATATAATAATATAAAGGAAGAAAAAAATTTTAAATTCACTTATGCTTTGTGGGGAAAAAGTTAAACAGAATTATCAAATGATTCAGCAATTCCACTTCTGGGTATACATACAAAAGAAGTGAAAGGAGGGATTCTAAAACAGGTATTTGCACCCATGTTCAAAACAGATTTATTCACAATAGACAAAAGGTAGAAACAACCCCAACATCCACTAAGGATGAACCAAATGGGGTTCATACATACGATGGAATATATTTCAGTCTTAAAAAGGAAGGAAAATCTGACACATGCTACAACATGGATGA
>VMDR010017772.1:0-19775 GCA_007922815.1 Macrotus californicus
ATTGAGAATATGGTTCAAGGTATCCTGTCCTAGAATGGATATTGGGTATATGGTAAGTTTAGAGTTGGCTTGGAAAATTCAATTATACAACATTTTCATGCAGTTTCTTTCCTTCATGAATTCTCTGATATTTTGCTGAAGTCACTCTACATTAAGTGTATTCCTAACAATTTTATTTATGTATTAATTCATGAGAAATTATGAATTCTGCCATATTCTTTGCCATCTGAAAATTATTCTCCAGCGTGAATATAAGGTAGCTATTAAGGTTTATTTCTAGGCAAAGTTTTTCCCATGATCATCATATTGCTACTATGTATGAGCTCACTGATAATCTATTATAATCATTAATGAGACAGTCTTTATTACCATAGAAGGCCTTCCTAGTCTCTCCATTCTTAAGATTTATAGTAGCATATACTTTTCAGAAATTACCTAGAAATGTTTCCTCAAGACTTTTCTGCACTGAATGTATTAGTTTTTTTCCTACATGTTAATTTTGACATAGAGTGTGAGGTAACTGATTGCTGAAGGCACTAGCACATTCTCTGCATTCATTAAATTTCACTCCTATGTAAATTCCATAATTTCCCATTGCCGAAAATCTAGCACCAGGCTAATCTATGCTAACTGTAAGCATGCTAGGAATACACCACACTGAACTATCACAGTTTGCTCCTTACATGAGTTCTCTTGTATGTAATAAATTCAGACTCTGCAAAGGATTATGTACCTTGACCTACATTTGCTGTGTGTATTAATCAGGGTTGACCAGTAAGAGGAAGGTTACTCAATCATTGAATCCATAGGGTCTGTCTTTTATTTTTATAAGTTCTTTGATGTACTGTGGGTGCCAAATTCATGTTGAAGGTTTTCTCACACTAACTGCATACATACGGCTTGTCTCCTGTGTAATTTCCCTGGTGGGTCATGAGATCAATACTGTATGAATAGGGTTTTCCACAGTCAGTACATATAAAATAAGTCTTTCCTGTGTGAAGTCTCTGATTTTATACAAGGCATATTTTCTTCCTGAAAGCGACATATTCTTTGCATTGTTAGGGTTTGTTCCCAGTATGAGTTCTATGATGTACAAGGAGATTTCTCTTTGAAGAGAAGCCTTTCCCACATTCACCGCACACAAAAGGTTTTTCTCCTGTATGAGTTCGTTGATGGACGATTAGACGACTTTTCACAGCAAACCCTTTCCCACATTCATTGCATGCATAAGGCTTCTCTCCAGTATGGATTTGCTGATGTAAAATGAGCTCAGTTTCCATGGCAAAGCCTTTTCCACATTCACTGCATTTATAGGATTTCTCTCCTGTATGAATTTGCTGATGTACAATGAGATAGCGTTTCATGGTGAAGCCTTTTCCACATTCACTGCATGAAAAGGGTTTCTCTCCAGTGTGAGTCCGCTGGTGTACCACAAGATTGCTCTTAAAGGCAAAACCTTTTCCACATTTATTGCATATATAGGGTTTCTCTCCAGTATGAGTTCGCTGATGTAACATCAGCCCACTATTCACAATGAAGCCTTTCCCACATTCACTGCATCTGTACGGCTTCTCTCCAGAATGTGTTCGCTGATGTACGACCAACCGACTCTTCAAGGGGAAGCCTTTCCCGCACTCACTGCAGGTGTAGGGTTTCTCTCCAGTATGCGTTCGCTGATGTATGATAAGCATGCTCTTCACAGTAAAGCCTTTCCCACATTCACCACATACATAGGATTTCTCTATTGTATGATTTCTCTGATGCACAATGAGGTTACTCTTCCTGGGAAAGCCTTTTCCACATTCACTGCACACATAGGGTTTCTCTCCAGTGTGAGTTCGCTGATGTTCAATCAGACGGCTCTTCATGGTGAAGCCTTTCCCACACTCCTTGCATACATATGGTTTCTCTCCTGTATGATTTCGTTGATGTATGAGGACATAGTGCTTCGTGGTGAAGGCTTTCCCACACTCACTGCAGGTGTAGGGCTTCTCTCCTGTATGAGTTCGCTGATGTATGATTAGCATGCTCTTCCCAGTGAAGCCTTTCCCACATTCACTACAGACAAAGCATTTCTCTCCAGTATGATTTCGTTGATGTACAATGAGATTACGCTTCCCTGGGAAGCCTTTTCCACATTCACTGCATATATAGGGTTTTTCTCCAGTGTGAATTCGCTGGTGTTCAATCAGACGGCTCTTCATGGTGAAGACTTTGCCACAGTCACTGCACATAAAGGATTTCTCTCTTTCGTGAATTCTCTGATGTTCATTGAGCCTGGACTTTCTGGAGAATACTTTTGCACAAAGACTGCATCCATAAGGTTTCTCTCCTGTGTGAACTCTCTCATGATCAGTGAGCTGAGACTTTTTAACAAAGGCTTTCCCACATTCACTGCACATGTGGGCTTTCTCTACTTCATGAGTTCTCTGATGCTTAATGACCTGGGACTTATTGCTGATGGGTTTTGCACTGACAGGGAATTTAACTCTAAGATGAAAATCTTCATGCTTGCCATGCTGATATGATTTTCCATCTTCATTCAGTTTAGTAGAGATCTTAGTTTCATAGCTTTTACTCTGTTTGACCAAACTTAAATTTGATTTCAGAGTTTTCATGTAAAACTCAAACATACCATGATTTTGCCTGAAGGGAAAATGACTTTTGTTTTGAAGAACAATATTTTCAAATGTATTATGTTTGTGGTTTTGTTCTATACCTTTCACCATTCTTTGATTTTCCCAGTGATCCTGGAGATAATTATCAACTCTGCCAGTGTCTAGGAAAGAAGAAAACAATAAATTCTTTTATAAACTTATTTGGAACAAAACTGTTTCTTTTTAAATTGTTTTATTTTCTTTTCCTTGGTGTTTTCTTAAATAATGGCACTTCGGTGACAACCCTGTGATAACACTATAAAAGAAACACCGTATAAATGTTCTTTATTTCTTGCACATTAGTAAAAACACAGTAATATAAACAAACCAAAAGGAAAAAGCAGTTAGTATACCATTAAGGATACATAGTTGTCAATTTATGTCGATTAGGCTGCTTTTGGACTTTGCAAAATATGTAGAGGTAGTAAAATGCAAGCAAGTCATTGTTCACAGCAAACTACAGGGTTTGGAGGAACACCATTCCACAGAACTTGGAAAGACCCAGATCCCAGACGTGGAAGAGAAAATTAATCCAACTGAGGAGGACTACATTTGTTCAACCCCAAACAACTTATTGAATGGCTCCCATGTACCAGCACTGTGCTGGTGTTTGGAATATGTAAAGTATGCCTTACTTTTACTGATCTTAAATCTAGTTAGGGAAAACCAAATGAAAAGGAAAATGACAACAACAACATCAATAACAAAAGAATGGGGTTGGAGATTGCTAAACATGGATTAAAGGAGCAATGGAGATGATAGAAATCAGGATACACTGCATAAAGAAAAGACAAAGTTGAATGACAGGTTCTGTGGGGAGAGTGGTTAATGAAAGTGAGGAATCCAGGATTACTCTGCTAACTATATGACTTGAGCCACTGAGTAGATAGAAGCATTTTAAATCAAATGAGGACTATTATAAAATCCAGAAAGTGTAGAAAAAAGTATGCATTGTGGAATATAAACCATGAGATGATTATTAGCTATGTAGTACAGACATTAAGATCAGTTAGAGGTATAAATGGAGATAATAATGTGGAAATAATCATTATATATCTGTATTCAAGAAAAGGAGACTGGGTGATATGTTGAAAGGACATGTAGTATGAAAAGTGATAAAGGTATAAACCAAGGTAGACATTGCAACAGTTAGGGTTTTGGGATTCTTTAAGATCCACTTAGAGGCACCAAATTCTGACTACAGAGTCAGAGAAAATGCATACTGGGGTGCACAGAATACACATATTCGTTACCTAGCAACTAAGAATGGAAGGTATTCAGAATTTGAACTAAAGTGAGCTGAGGCAGACTCTTACATCATAATTCTGTTCCTAAATTTGCCCTCCTGTAGACTACCAGTCAAGCTAACTTTCCAGAAACATCAATCATATTGAGTGACAACTCATATAATCAACACTCCAGCCTTTAGTCTAGCTATGTCATGTTTTTTGTTTGTTTGTTTGTTTTGTTTTTTATCCTCACCTGAGGACATTTTCTTCATTGCTCTTTTAGAGAGAGGAAGGGAGAGAGAAACATCAATGCGAGAGAAAAGCAATGACTGGTTGCCTCCTGTACGTGCCCAGACCAGGGATCACACACACCCTAACCAGGGATGAAACCTGCAACCTAAACATGTTCTCTGACTGGGAATCAAACCTACAAACTTTCAGTTATGGAACGATACTCCAACCAAGCCACACTGGCCAGGGCTAGCTATGTCATGTTATCATATATTCCACTCATAACAAAATAAGGCAACAGTGATTAATAGGAAAACTTGCAGCTGGCCAGTGTATCACATAGTCATCTTCAGAAGCTAATATGCTGCATGGAATATGGAAACGGTCACCTTTTTCAATCACATTCTGCATTCAGTACAAAAGTCATATCCACAATTTTACCATTTCGATGTCCCTGATGTACTCGTTCCCTCATTTGCCACCAGCAGCATCTACCTTGGCAACAGTTAGTTTGTACTAAAGGAACAACTTCTTCCTTGAATTTCTAGGTTGTGTCAGCTCTTTATCTTCAGTTTTTCTTAGAATGTCTGCTTGTTCCACATTATTGTTACACTACTAACACCCGGGAGAAGGTTAAGACAACGAACAGCTAACAAAATACAAAACCAACCAACTCTCCACCATGCCCTCTCAACTACATTTGAAATGCAATCAATCATCCTGGCAATAACAGTGTATATGTCCATGAATATTCCATTGGTGCATGTTTCCACTCCACTCTTCCTCCTGCAGAAACCTTCTAAGAGTGGCTTTAATGTGCCCAACCTTAGACCACTCTTTTGATAGTCAACCCCATGGCCTCATGTGTTTCCTCATACGTGTCATGCTTTCATTCCTAACTCATAGCATCATCTTCCTAATTCAAGATTCCTAATTGAATCTTCCTAATTCAATTCTACATATCATGTCATCATGCCTATTCTGACTACTGCTATAAGCTCTATTTCCTCTATTTTTCTAAATTAGTCCCTTTATTATTCATATTTACAGTTCCCTTCGGTAAAGATTTGACCTTACCCAAAGAGAGGTCTGGCACTTGCCCTTGGCTACTGGGAGGTGATCTCTAGACCTCTGGAGTGTCCTGCCTGAGAGAAGTGTCTTTGTTTGCTGGGTGGCTTTGGCCACCAGACAGTCTGACAGTGTGATTTTTGATAGGGGCTTTGGGCTAAACCAGATCAGTTATGACTTTTGAAGAAACAGGAGACTATGAGTATAAGCCCAATTTCTAGAGAGACTAAGGTCAGCCATGGAGGCAATATGTATTTGAGCCCTAAAACAAACCCTGGACAACAAAAGCTCAGGTTAGCTTCCTTACTTGGCAAAGCCCTGTGTGTACTGTCACACATCACGGCCAGGAACAAGTCATCCTGTCCATCAGCCCTGAAGTCCCACATTCAGACACTTCCTGGAT
The DNA here is from genome assembly GCA_007922815.1 of Macrotus californicus. Classification (NCBI taxonomy): domain Eukaryota; kingdom Metazoa; phylum Chordata; class Mammalia; order Chiroptera; family Phyllostomidae; genus Macrotus; species Macrotus californicus. Next base: position 5,589 of record VMDR010017772.1, read on the forward strand.
ACCATATGACCCAAGGAACATTCCTAGGTATATATCTAGAAAAAAGTGAAGGCATAAAAGCCAAAAAGTGGAAACAACCCAAAAGTCTATCAATAGATGAATGGGTAAAAAAAAATGTATCACATGCATACAGTGGACTCTTATTTGGCCATAAAAAGGAAGGAAATACTGAAACTTGCTAAAACATAAAAAAAAAAAAACTTCAAAAAAAAATGCCAAATGAAAGAAGCCAGACTCAAAAGACCACATATGTTATGATTCCATTTATACCAAACACTAAGAACAAATGAATCTATAGAAGTAGAACATAGATTAATGGTTGCCTAGCTTGAAGCTTAGGAGAAAGCACTTTTAAAAATTTTCTTACTGATTTTAGAGAAAAGAAGGTGAGGGGAGAGAGAAAAGGAAACATCAATGTGAGACAGAAACATTGATCAGCTGCCTCCTGTATACTCCTCAACTAGGGTTCAAACCTGCAGTCTAGGTATGTGCCCCAACTGGGGAATCAAAACCACAACCTCTTGGTGTATGGGACGACATTTCAAACAGCCGAGCCACCCAGCCAGGGCAAAAGTGGTTTTTATAAAGTGATAAAGTGATGAAAATCTTCCAAAATTGACTTTGATATGGTCATATAACTGTTAATAAACTATTAAACACTGAATTGTATGTTTAAGTTGACAAACTGTAGGGTATGTATCAATAAATTATCTCAATGTAGCTGTTTAAAAAAACAAACAAAAACACAATGGGAAAAACAAAGGGAAATGAATAAAATGCTGACTCCTAAAATGAACTAAAGGAAATCAGAAATATCAAAGGTACAAAGTAAGTAAACTGAGGCAGGCATAAGCTATGATTTGGGTTAGAACTGATACAGGATGTAAAATGGTCTTTTCAAGTTAAACAGTCCACAGAAACACAGCAGGGACCTTTAAGACGAGGGCACCAAAGGTGGAGAACATTCTCGTAATGCCAGCATGGACAGGAAAGAAGATATATCCCACACTAAAAGAGACACTCATACTGAAATAGGATGGTGGAGAGGGATTTTTTGTGAAAGGAAGATGATTCCTATTGCTCATGCAAAAACCTGAAAATCTCAAGCCAGTAAAATGTTTAAAACTAAAAGTATAATAGCCAATATTAAAGTATATACAAAAAAGTATATTAGCCAATATTAAAGATGTAAACTTGGAATCTCCTTCAGAGAAAAGAAAGAGTTTAATTCATGAAACTGGAAGACAATGTTAAGGATTAAGAATACAGTTGGAAAGGGCTTCCGGTCAAGATGGCAGTGTAGGTAAACATGGTACTCAAAACCTCCAACCACATCAAAATTACAACTAAACTACCAGATAAGCATCATTCAGAACTGCCTGAACTCTAGCTGAACATAGGTCCTGTAAGTAAAGATATAGAGAACAAGCCACATCAAGAACGGTAGGAGAGACGGAGACTCGCCATGGGCTGGTTCCATGCCCAGGTGTGGTGGTTAAAAATTGAAAGGAATATTGCAGCTACAGAGGTCTCCCCTCAGGAGCCAGGGGTCCCAGGCCTACCAGGCCCCCCCAGCTCAGGGTTGAAGAAGTCCCCATCATTTCTAGGTGTGAAAACCAGGGGAGAATGTCACTAAGTGAAACAAAGGGCTCCTGGAATCCCAGGCAGTTCCTCTTAAAGGACACACATGGACCTACTCAGACTCGCTCCCTCCGAGTTCCAGCACTTCAGCAGTGGCTCAAAAGGCACCAGGGACATATGGGGTTGAACTAAACTGTCTGTCATCAGGGCAAGAGCTGAAGGGGTAGCTTTCTCCCCAAAGAAGTGCTTGCAGAGGTCATTGTTCCTTTGCTGAGCCCTCCCCTCACACAGCCGGCAGACAGGCACCATCTCTGAGTCTCCATCAACCTGGCTAACACTGTTCATCCTGTGATTCAGTCAGACCCCACCTCACCCAACTTGTGGGACCACTCAAGCCCTTTCCAGAGGCTTTCTATACAAATGGCCTATCTTGGCTCATGCTGCCAACTTTCCTAAAATCTCTCAAACAAGCAGCATCTGGCCTCTGTGTACCATGTACCTCTTGCTAAGTGGCCCAAGGCCCGACACTAGTGGCTGCCAGCCTTGGTTCACAGCTTGGCCTCTCCCATGTACCTCCAAACCCGGCACAAGAAGCAGCCATCAGCAGACTGCTTTGTAGCTCACGTCAGGTGGCCTTGGGCAGAGCACAGGTGGCGGCTGACCTTGGCCTATACCTCCCAGGAAACCCCAGAGTCAGCATACCTGGTGGATAATTTCAGATCACCCCAAAGCACCACCCAACCACCTCCATGCGCAACACACTCAAGGTGTAAACTTGGCAGATACCTGAGCCCCGCTGAAGTGAGTTCTCTGTGGGATGGGCTCCTGCACAGCAGATCCTCCACAGTGGCTGCAGCCAGTCCTTGTAGCCGATTGACCTGGGGGTAAATCCCTCCCATTGATGTGCCAACAATGATCAAGGCTCAATTACAAGAGCAGGGTACACAGAGCCCAGACAGGGGGTGCACTTGAAGTGCCCAGCTCATGTGACTGGGGAAGCTGCGCCACTGGACCCTACAGGACACCTACTACATAAGACCACTCTACCAAGACTGGGAGACATGGCAGCTCTACCTAATACATAGAAACAAACATAGGGAGGCAGCCAAAATAAAAAGATAAAGAAACAGGTCCTAAATGAAAGAACAAAACTCCAGAAAAAGAACTAAAGCAAAAGGAGACAAGCAATCTTCCAGATGTAAAGTTCAAAACACGAGTTGTAAGGATGCCAGATAAAATAAGCATGGTTCAGTTCTCAGAAGAGACAAACAAAAGGTTTATGTCCCTTTAAAAACCCAGAGAAAAGTTCTGCTGTGGGGAGGGATATGGAGGCATCGTTTATGTATCCTCAAATACCCCCCCAAGCCTACTCTGACCAGAATATGACTTCTGCAGCGACTCATAAGGGGTAGCTGATTTTGCCATTCCAAAAGATACCTTATGAGATATTGATTATTTTAAGCTATTTTCAAAATACAGAAGAACACAGGAAAACTCAGGAAAAACCTCTGACGTTCCCCCTTACTGCCTTTAAGAATTTAGATAGAGGCCCTGCTCCAGGAAGGAATATATCATCATAGATAAATGTAGTTTACTATGAGCTGGGTGTGATACGGAGAAACCTAGCAAGGTCCTTTGATCCACGTCCTCTCTGTGGCCCAGCAAATATTTATTTACCAAATATTGGCTTTTTCCATCTCCATATGAATTGACTTCCTCTGCTTGGAAGTCCCAAACCACAACCCTTTCTGTCTCCTTATCCTTATCCTTATCTCAACTGCCTGATTTGTCCTTGGGCCTCATATTCTTATGGAGCCCCCATATGTACATACATAAGAAATTTGGTTATTTCCTCCTGTTAACCTGTTTTATATCAATTTGATTGTTAGCCTAGCCAGAAGAACTTAGAAGGATAAAAAAAAAATTATTTCCCTCCCCTACATCTGACTTGTTGGTTCTCACCCACTCACCTGGACAGACTAGACTGTGGAGCTCATCCTCTACTGTCCACGGTTCTTCCCCTCGTTCCAACTTGGAGAGAACATCTGGTTTGCTGACTTGATACCCTGTTCATAGAAAGTGACGGAAGACTTGGTTAGGGTCTGTCAAGACAAGAGAATGTTGTGTTTAAGGGACTAGACAGTTTGCACATGCCAGAGACTTTTCTCTCAGGAGAGGACACGTGTGACATCAGTTCTAGGCACAGAGCTCCTAAAGCCCCTGTAATTTCCTAAGTGAATGGCATGATAGGAGCATCTTTTTTCATAGTCTTAAGTTCCAGTTCCTGACACAGAACTTCTAACTTTCCTGGACTCTGAGGAATGAGAGTGAAGAGTGTCTTCTGTGTGCTAAGGAGATGACTGGTGCCTAGGGGCCCCTAGATAGCTTCAGGGTGGGGGCTGATCCAGAAAGGGAAAGGTATCAATAGAGGGCTGGAACCTTCAGCTCCAACCCTCCCCTTCATTGTGGAGAGGGAGGGGGCTGAAGGTGGAGTTAATCACCAATGGTCAAGGATTTAAGCAATCAGGCTTATAGAATGGACCGTCCATAAAACTCTCTAAACCACCGGGTGGGGAGAGCTTCCAAGTTGGTGACCACATGGAAGTGCTGGGAGGGTGGTGTGCTTGGAGAGGCCATGGAGGGTCTGCACCCCTTATTCCACACTTTGCCCTAAGCATCTCTTCTATTTGGCTGTTTTGGAGTTTTTGACTTAATCCTGAGTTGGGGGTTGTGGGAACAACTGACTTATAGCCAAGTTGGACAGATTTATAGCCAACTTCCACAGAAGTGTGGGTACCCTGGATACCCAATACTTACAACTAGCATCTGAAGTGAGGGTGGTTCTGTGGTACTGAACCCTTAAACCTGTGGAGTCTGATACTAACTCTAACTAAAACTGAATTGAATTGAGCTGCAGGACACCCAGTTGGTACTTGGGAGAGCTGGAGAATTGGTTGTTGCTGTAGAAAAACCCCACACATTTGGTGTCAGTTGTGTTGGTACAGCTCATAGTATATTAAGTTCTTTTATCAGGAGGCACTAAAAACCTGCAGTTCAGAGCGCTCCAGTAACTCCTAGTGTAAGCACCTGGGAAAGGAGAGACCACAGACTGGGCGCCCTATGAGTGACACCGGGAGCTGTCCTCACCCACTGACACCAGGTTGCTGTAGTTCTCCAACATCACGTCCCTGTACAGGTCCTTCTGGTCAGAGTCCAGAAGCTGCCACTCCTCCCAAGTGAAGTCCATGGCCACATCCTCCAGCGTCAGCGATCCCTGTAATAATACGGTCCTGTTTAATGGAGTGTTTTTATTTTACTGGTTCATAAATAACATAAAGGAAGTTGTTCGGCTCATATTAATGACAATTCTTCCTTTCCTTCCTTTCTTTCTTTCAGCGAGAGGGGAAGGGAGGGAAAAAGAAAGGGAGAGAAACATTGCTCTGTTGCCTCTCACATGCACTCCAACCAGGGATGCACGCAAACCTGCAACCTAGGCATATGCCGACTGGGAACTGAACCAACAATCTTTTGCTTTGCAGAACAATGCCCAATCCACTGGGCCACATCCATCAGTGCTTAACTATGATTCTGACACCAATTCCAATGTGTTTTTTTAACCCACCACCAAGCAATACTCCAACACCAGCTGGGTTTCCTACAATTCATCTCAGTTCTGACACTATCTACTTGGATACAGTGTCAGATCCCACAGGTTAAGGGCTCAATCCTATAAGACTGGTCCCCTAACCCCCACTGCAGTACAAGTACAGGTTGTCATCTGTGCTTCTGACAGACCACCGATCATCGAAGGTTCCAATGCCCTCCATGGGTTTGATTAATTTGCTAGAACAACTCAGGAAAAACAGTTTACTTACTGTTTACCAGTTTATTATAAAAGGATATGATAAAGGATACAGATGCACATCCAGATGGAAGAGATACATAGGGCAAGGTGTTCACCAACCCAGAAGCTGTCCAAACCCTATACCTTTGGGTTTTGTATGGAGGCTCCATCACGTAGCCATGATTGATCATTAACTCTATTTCTAGCCCTTACCCCCTTTCTGGATAATGGGGTGTAGAGCTGAAAATTCCAAGTTTCTGATCATGGCTTGATCTTTCTGCTGAGCAGCTCCCATCTTGGAAGCCCCCAAAGTCACCTCACTAGAACAACAGACACTGCTATCACCCAGGAAATTTGAAGGCATTTAGAAACTCTGTCAGGAACTGAGGTCAAAGATCGAATATTAGAACAAAAGATGCTCCTAGTATCTTATCAGTTAGCAAATTACAAGGATTTTTAGGAGCCCTGTTTCAGAAACTAGGGGCAAAGACCAATGTATTATACATATTTATTATTTCAAAAAGGTTAACATTAAATACATTGAAGAGATAGTCAGTAAACTGGAATATACATTTTAAAAAGTAACCCAAGTCCTGGCCAGGTAGCTCAGTTGGTTAGAGAGTTGTCCCATATACCAATGTTAGGGGTTCGGCCCTTGGTCAGGGCACATACAAGAATCAATCAATGAATTTATAAATAAGTAGAACAACAAATCTCTCTCTCAAACCAATAAATCAATAAAAATAAATAGAAATAAAAATAAAAATACTCCCCTACATGAAGTCCACAAAGAAATTGAAAATACAAAAGGGAATTTAATAAATATGGAGGATAAAGAAAGGTCTAAGAAAGGCCTGTACATAGTTTTTGGAAGAGATTATACAGAAACAGAGAAGCATACAAAGATCTCAGGAATGAGAAATTTTCAGAACTGATTAAACTTCCTGTAACTCAGACTTAGTAAGCCAGCAAAGCCAGGCAGGAAATCTGCATGTAGACACATCCGGCTGAAACTACGTATAGCAGCAGACCAGTTGCAAAAATCAGATGATGACAACATCCAGAAAGAAAAGATGCATCACTATCAAAAGAAAGATAAAATTTACTGAAACAAAGACAACAGAAGCCAGAAAAAAAACAACGATAAACATATGTGGTGTTTGTCCCTGGCTCCTGGCACAGTTCTAAAACTCTTGGACTCTCTGAAGTGATGACTGTCTTCTGCATGCTAATGAGAGGACTAGCAGCTGAGGGACCCTGGATGATTTCAGGATGGGGGCTGGTCTCCAGAGAGATCCCCAACCTTAACGGGCTGGAGGTTGAGTTCAATCACCAATGGCCAGTGATTTAATCAGTCATGCTTACACAATTAAACCCCCATTAAATCCCCTAAACAACAGGTTTGGAGAGCTTCCGGATTGGTGAACACACCAAGGTGTTGGCCGGGTGGTGCTCCCGAGAGGACCTCTGCACCCTTCCCCCATGCCTTGCCCTCTGCATCTCTTCCATGTGGCTAATCCTGAGTTATAGCCTTTATAATAAACTAGATGTACATAAAGTGCTTTCCTGAGTTCTGTGAATCATTCCAGCAAATTGCCAAAGTTGAGAAGGGAGTTATGGGAACCCCCAAATTTAGAGCTGGTCATTAGAAGTAGAGGTGACAACCTGGGACTTTCGACTGGCATCTAAAGTGAGGGCAGTTTTGTGGGACTGGGCTCCTAACCTGCGGGATCTGATGCTGCCTCCAGGTAGTTAATGTTGGAACTGAGTTGAATTGTAGGACACCCAGCTGGTGTCTGGAGAGTTGCAGAGTGCGTATGGGTGAAAAAAATACCCACATATTGGTGTCAGAAGTGCTATGAATAAAAACAGCTCAGATGTGTGGAATATCTTCAATGTCCTGATCCTGTGGTCCTGCAGCCTAGGCCCAATGTCACCATAAAATGAATTGAGATCTGCTTGTCAACTGAATGGCCAGACAGGGAAAAACTATGGGATAATCTATCCCCATGTTATTGCAGAAATTACTACATAGAAAAGAGAACAGAATTGGTGGGGGCTGCGAATTCTTAACACTACTGATCTGATCACATTCTGAGTTATTTCATGTGAAATGCAGATCCATTTGGAAAAACAAAAACTTAGGTTCAAATACCTTTTTCCTGTTTAAAGTGCTAACCATAGAACAAAAGAATCTATGAAAGCAATAAAGAGAGGAGAATATGAATGAAGTTTGTTCATGTCACAAGCCAAAAAAAATCACAGAAAATAAGCAACAAGTTTTGTAACAGTAAAAATTAAAACATCTGAGTTGAAAAGAGAGCATGGGAAAAGCTAAAAGAAAACTGACAAGCTAGAGAAATATTTTTAATAAACAAAAGGATTAATATATAGTGGATATAAACAACTCTTATTAATCAGTAAAAAAAATAGTTTTTTTTTTAATGTAAAAATAAGAACAGGCATTTCACAAGAGAAAAAAATCCAACTGATCAAAAAATATACAAGGATTTCAACCTCACTCATGCTGAGGAAAATGTAAAATAAGGCTAAAGAATTTCAGGCCATGCCCTGGCTGGTGTGGCTCAGTGGAATGAGCACTGGCCTATGAATTGAAAGGTCACTTGTTCGATTCCCAGTCAGGGCACATGCCTGGACTGCAGGTCAGGTCCCAGGTTTGGGGTATGTGAGAGGCAACCAATTGATGTTTCTCTTGCACATAGACCTTTCTCTCCCTCTCTTTCTCTCTCCCTTCCTCTCTAAGAATAAACAATCTTTAAAAGGAAAAAAAAGAATATTGGGCCATTCAGAAGGCTGAAAGTTATCCAATTTTGTAATGTCCTATTATTAAGTACTAGCAAAGATTGAAGGCATGGAAGGCTATCCCACATAGCACTTACTATGTAGCCAGCACTCAGCTAGATGCTTTACATAGTGTTAACTCATTTTTTTTAGTATGACTGTGGACAACTAGAATTTTACATAGTTAATATTCACCAATTAATTGCAGTCATTATTCCTTTAGATGCTTAAATTATACCATCATAGGCAAACAGGTTATATTCTTTAAAGCATAAGTCCATTAATGCACACATGTTATAACATGTGTTGATGTACTCAGATATGTACACATATCCACATACATTTATAAATAAGTACACACATATATATAAGTGCACACAATGTATAGTGACAGCAAGACACTAGCAAACATCTGTTAAAGCAGTTTGAGGGGACAACAAGGAAGGAGCTATGAAAGGGGAATTCACTTTTTATGCCCATGTGCATTCACTCCATCATTAATATTTTTTCTTTAAAATGTATCTGTAATGTGTATAATTACAGAAAACATAAGTAAAGAAAGGAGGGCAGAATTGGATTTGAAAATGGGGCAGGACTGCATTTTCAGAGATGACGTGAAGTTATAAAGCAAACATCCTAGAACCCAATAATCCAAGCTCTTACCAGACAAAATTTTTTACAGTTATCCAAGGCCAAACCTGAACTTTCATGCCAGTTCAGCTACCTGTTGATGGAGGACCATTTGAAAGCCATACAATCCTCCCATTTCCCTAGGCCATTTAGGTTTTATTACTGAATAAACCCAAACAGACACGATGCTGAGTGAGTCCTTTGAGTGACTTGCGTTGGTCCCTGAAAAAACTGTCTTCACTGAGTTTGCATGGTTTCTTCCCACGTGGGTCTCTGAGGAACCTTGGAATAAAACAGCAGTACAAAATCTGCTTCTGCCTTTACTAGAAGCTCAAAACACTGTCCACCCCATCAACTCAAGAAAGAACCTAACATTTTTCCTGAGACCTGCATGTCATGAAACATTGACACTCCCTGAGGAACCAAACCATCTGCTGTCTCCTCACCATATATGATACATATCCAATAACAGCACAATTCTCTTGTTGTGCTGGCTGCCACAGACATTAGACACAAGCTGACAGCTAATATAACTAAAGAGTCCTTCAGTTACATGCTACGTTCTAACGTTTTAACGTTGGTTATTTACTCAGAATCATATGAATACTATATTCTTTGCCATGATGTTGGAGTTAGATTCAACGTTTATTTCACTCTAATTTTTTACAGGTCTCTACCTGTTCTTAAATCTATTAGGAAATAGAAAAGAGAATAAACCTAAAGTCACCTGAGCCTGGATCATTTTCTTCTGCTTTAGGAAATGGCCAGCAACTGGTATACTCTTATCTTTGTCTTCTTTGATACACCCTAAATTTCTAGTTAGAAATATCACACTACCCATTCAACAGTGTTCCCAGAAGGGGCAATATGTAGGTCCTGGAACCTCTTCTTTCTTCATTCTTTTCTTATCTCTTGCCAAAACCTGCAGGATGAAGAGCAAAATTACTTTCGGGGTTATATTCCCCTTGCTGTGTGCTCACCTTAACACATAGTTCCAAGTATTTCCATCTCTTTATTTGGTTCCCTAGAGATCCTAACTCAAGGTAATAAAACCTAAGACCCTGAGGATATAAAAGTATCTTGAATGTGAAAGAGAAAGTGGCAAGTAATTTTCAGAACAATTATAGAAATGAAGCCACATGATCGGTGAGGAACTGTAAACCTTTAAACTATGTTGCCCTCATACCTTATTAAAAGTCTTTATATATCCTGTTTATATACACACTCCAATATGAGGTACAATGAACACAGGGGAAAAAAGAAGAGAGAGAAGGAGTATGAGCTACAAATAAAAATTTAAAAAAGTTAAAAAATATTAAGTACTGGGAAAATAGCAGGTCTTGTATACACATACATAGAACCTGAAAGGAAATATACAGTAAACTTGCAGGAGGAAAATGAAAACAGAATCTTAAATAAAAAGCTGATTACCGTATTTTGCTGTGTATAATGCACTCTTGTGTATCATGCACACCCACGGGTTTTAGTGCTGGCCATGTATAATGTGCACCCTTATTTTCCCCTCAAAAATTTAGGCAAAAAGTGTGCATTATACACGGCAAAATACAGTAATTTTAAATATTCTGAGTAGTTGGTTCATCTACCCCCGAAACTTTTATTTCTGTGGGCTGAAAGGGACAGGATGATGTCAGAGAACCAAAGTGACCAGAAAATTTGTGGTGGAGGAGGGACTTGGTCCAGCAGCCGGAGCTGAGGACAGGAGCACCAGGGCCCCTGAGCCTCCAAGCTTCTGCTACCACACATCTTGGCTCAAAAGACAGTGGCCACCCCCCGCCCCCACCGGATTAATACCAAAAACCAGATCGGATACACACGCACGCTGACCTCCCTAATGGTTCCTCGATTACTGCATCCAAGTTATTCCAGGTCCTGACCTGAACACCGCTGTCACACACAAACACCAGCCCACCCACAGTCAGGGTAATCCGCGAAAACCCTGAACTCTGACCTCCAGACTCTCCAGAGTTGACCTCTTCAGAGCTTTAATCACTGACCACCAGAGACCCCTATGATTGAGCCCAAAGACACCCCGATCACAGACACCCAGTAGACTCCTCCGTGTTCTCCGCCACCGCGCTACCTTCAGCAACTCATCTGGGCAGCGACCTAACCAGCGCCGGACAGACACACCCCTGCACGGACCGGACTCTCTCCCGAACCTGCAGCGAGCGACCTCTCCAGGGCCTCACTTACTTGCCTAACTTCTCTTCCTTCTGGCCTCCCCGCCGGAGAACGTCAGACTGAGGCTCCCGGCATTGCGGCCGCGTTTCTATGGAAAACGGAATGCGGGTTTCTGCTCTCCTTTATGAGGTAATATGCCCGCGTCGCCGCCGTCGCCTCGGCACCCTGGGGGCCGCCATCTTTGCGCACGGGCCGTACGGAGGCCTGTGCGTAGGCGAGCGTAAGACACGAAGGCGTGACCGCGACGGAAACTCTCCCGTTTTGGGCACAGCAGCCCTGATAGGAATGGGGATGCGGGGAGGTTTTCAGAGGCTTGAGGTCACAGAAGGCAACTGTGACGTGGGAGCAAATTCATTTTTTTTTTTTTTTTTGTCGGGGAAGGTGAACGAGGCCTGTTTTTCAAAGGCCAGAGCCCGTCAGGACCAAAAGGGCACAGCGTATATTCTGAGCGGCCGTTAACGGCCGTGACGCCTCAGCTCGGTGGAACATGACAATTTCTGGACACCTCAGTCACTAGTCTAATTGAGAAGAGATTTAGAGGCCGCATAAAAACTTAAGCACCTTGACAAAAAAAAAAAAAAAAACGCAGGCGGGAGATACAAAAATACAGTGTTTGCATCGTGGGAGTGGCCATTGGAAGGAAGCCCTGAGTCCGTACAGAAGAAATGGTCTCTGGGGAGCTCACCGCGACCCGGCAGGTGGCAGTGCATTTAGAAGGACAGCAAGGTTTGCAAAAGTGAGGTGGTATGGGGGATGCAGTGATCACAGTGAGCGGAAACGATGGGCGTTATGAGCTGCTTTACAGACTCGTCCTAACCAGCCCAAGCACAAGGCATGCTAGGCAGACACTGAACTGCCTTGTCACTATAGATGGGGCTGCATTTGATGAATACGTTCTTACTGTCTGCACTCTTTTTATCTGGCTTCTTTCACACCACATTAATAGTTTTGAAGCATCAGAAAGTTCGTTCCTTTTGTTGCTCAGTATTCCACTGTATGGGTATTCCAAAATGTGTTCAATCGTTCATCAGTTGGTGGACCTTTGGGTTGTTTTTTCTTTGGATATTGCAAATGAAACTTCTGTGAACATTCAAAAAATAAAATGACCTCAGAATTGGATTTCCCCTAGTCGTGTGCATCTGTATCAGCTCACCAAGAGGTCTTGGTCAGACATTTGCAGGCATACTACCCATTTCCAACCCTGCTCCAGCTCCCATTCATAGTGGCCCAAGCCCTGAACTAGAACACTCACAGGGAGGAACCAGAGATCTTGAGAACATGGGCTGTGGCACAGATGTCAGGTTCATCTATTGCTCACATTATGTTCAACCCCATAAGCCTTTATAATTCTTAGGATGTACCTGATAAAATCATGTTGCCACAGGTCAAAACTGCGAATCAGTTTCATCATCTAACTTCTCCATCAGTACTATGCTAGCCTAGTTTCTGAAGTGAGATGCTGGAATTGTCCCTACTTACACCCTTGGCCTGTACTACCTCATTTTTACAAGGTGATCCTTGTAAAACAAATCAGTCATGAAATTTTGCTGTTGTCAATTAGCTAATTAATGATTGATTGCATTACAGAAGCAAGTAAGTATTGAGCCCTGGCCAGAGGTTCAGTTGGAGCCTCACTCTACACTGAGGGTTGGGGGGTTCAATCCCCAGTCTAGGTACATACCTAGGTTGAGGGTTCAATCCCTGGTTGGAGTGGTTATGGGAAGCAATGAATTGATGCTTCTCTCTCACACTGGTGTTTCTCTGTCTCCTCCCCCACCTCTCTATAAAAGCAATAAAAACATATCCTCATTTGAGGATTAAAAAAAATTTTTTTTAAATAAGTATTGAGATGGCTACATTTAGCTGATTAAAAAAATATATTGGCCCTGGCTAGTGTGGCTCAGTGGACTGAGTGCCAGCTTGCAAACCAAAGGGTTGCCAGTTTGATTCCCAGTCAGGGCACATGCCTGGGTTGTGGGCCAGGTCCTCAGTAGGGGTGTGTGAGAGGCAACCACACATTGATGTCTCTCTCCCTCTTTCTCCCTACTCTCTCTAAAAGTAAATAAATAAAATCTTTAAACACACATACACACAGAGACTCACTGGAATGAACTGACCCAATAATCCAGGGCTTGTGACAAACATCTAAGGCATCAACTACACAGCAAATTTCCTATTTCTTGTTCCCTAAGAAGGACTTAGGTTTTTTTTGTTTTTAAGCAGGATGTCTTTATTGGATCAAGAGAATGACTGGGTAGAGGAAATAGGAGAAATGCCCCACTCACAACAGTAAGAAGGTATGAAAAAAAAATACGAAAATCACATGTCCAATGAAGCACATCACAGAGAAGATGGGATCTTTGAAATGACGGCAACTCTTAAAAATGATAAGCCTGTAAACAAATACAAATAAGGGTTCTTCTCCAATATATATCAAAGGGATTTTACCTTTCATTTACTATACTTTCTCCCATCTTGGACCAAAGTGCTCATGCTTTTTAATTTACTTATCCTGGGAATCCTATTCCTTTTCTGTTGTTCTATATTCAGGCAGACATTGAGTCTCTCAACACACATACACACACTGTATGAATGGGAAGAAAACACTAAATCTTCATACACCTGTCCCTTAGTTCATATCTTACTTCATGAAGTGGCAACTGCAGATAATGTTTATGGCTCTATCTTCCTTGAAATACATCCTTGTTCTACTTCTGGGGAATCAGCCTTTCTTGGGTCTTCCAACCTCACCACTTATTTGTAAACTCTCTACCTCACCACTGCTCGCTCTTTCTTTCTTTTTTCTTTCTAGGTTGGTATTATAACATTTATTAAAATAATGCTATGGGTTAATAGAAACAGCAAAGAACCAAAGAGTTAACATGCAAGCTATGTAAAATCTCAACTAAAACCCAGAAGTATCTAATGTATTCATATATTAGCTAACTAAAAAGCTCAAGCAAGAGAAGACACCCAATATAATGAAGTACTATAAAACAACTGGTAATTTTCAGTTATCAAAATTGTGGATTTTCCATTTTGTACCTTTTTCTCAATTGAGAAAAAAGTTCTTTTTGAATGTTATATACATTATAAACTTACAGCGATGGCTGTAAATACAGTATCTT
>VMDR010017773.1:0-19758 GCA_007922815.1 Macrotus californicus
TCCCCCTCCCCACTGAAATCCCTCTGTGTGATGTCCATTTCTCTGATTCTGTTTCTGTTCTTAATGTTTGCTTAGTTTTTGTTTTCATTGTTTTTCTTTTCTTTCAGGTTCATTTGTTGATAGTTGTTTGTTGTCATTTTACTGTTCATATTTTTATCTTCTTTTTCTTAGATAAGTCACTTTAACACTTCATATAAGAAGGGCTTGGTGATGATGAACTCCTTGAACTTGACCTTCTCTGGGAAGCACTTTATCTGCCCTTCTGTTCTAAATGATAGCTTTGCTGGATACAGTAATGTTGGATGTAGGTCCTTGCCTTTCATGACTTGGAATACTTCTTTCCAGCCCCTTCTTGCCTGCAAGGTTTCCTTAGAGAAATCAGCTGATAGACTTATGGGAACTCCTTTGTAGGTAACTGTCTCTTTTTCTCTTGCTGCTTTTAAGAGTCTCTCTTTATTTTTCATCTTGGCTAATGTAATTATGATGTGTGTTGGTGTGTGCTTCCTTGGGTCCAACCTCTTTGGGACTCTCTGAGCTTCCTGGACTTCCTGGAAGTCTATTTACTTTGCTAGATTAGGGAAGTTCTCCTTTATTATGTTTTCAAATAAGTTTTCAGTTTCTTGCTCTTCCTCTTCTCTTCCTGGCACCCCTATGATTTGGATGTTGGAACGTTTAAAGTTGTCTCAGAGGTTCCTAAGCCTCTCCTCATTTTTTTTGAAATCTTGTTTCTTCATTCTGTTCCAGTTGAATATTTATTTCTTCCTTCTGGTCCAAATTGTTGATCTGAGTCCTGGTTTCCTTCCCTTCCCTTTTGTGGGTTCCCTGTATATTTTTCTTTATTTCACTTTTCACAGCTTTCACTTCTTCCTCTATTTTGTGACCATACTCAACCATTTCTGTGAGCTGATTACCAGTGTTTTGAACTCTGCATCTGATAGGTTGGGTATTTCCATATCGCTTAGTTCTTTCTCTGCAGTTTTGATCTGTTCTTTCATTTGAGCCATATTTCCTTGTCTCAGAACACCTGTTACATTTTAAGGGGTGGAGGCCTAGGTATTCACCAGGGTGGGGCAATCCACATTGCTGCTTTGTGTCACTGTGTGTGGCAGAGGGATCAGAGAGGGAACAATGCCACTTATTCAGCTCTTGCCCTGCTTTCAGTCACTTTCCCTGCTACCCACAAGCAAATTGGACCCTTTCAGGTGCTAATTCCCAGGTGGGTGGGTTTGTGTATGTTCTAAGATCTTGTGAGTCTCTACAACAACTCTCCTGTGAGACTGGGAGTTTCTCTTGCTGCTGCAACCCCCACAGATTTTTATAGGCAGAGGTTTTGAGGCTTTAGTTTCTCGAGCTGGAACCCTGGCTTGTGCAGTCTGTCTCGCTCTCCTGTCATTTCTCTCAGCTTATCCACATGGGAAAGTGGGACTGCCCAGTCCACCAGACACTTTGCCCACCTCACAACCTGCCACCTTGCAAGTCCTCTCCACCCCAGCTGCCTGACTCCACCCCTCCTACTGGTCTGGACGAATGTTTCTTCTATAACTCCTTGGTTGTTGGACTTCCATACAGTTTGATTTTCTGGCAGTTCTGTTTTTTGGGTTTTTTAAAAAAAATTGTTGTCCTTTTGGTTGTATGAGGAAGCAAAGCGTATCTACCTACACCTCCATCTTGGCTGGAAATGACCATTAATCCACATTTTCTACTCAGGTGTTCTTTCAACATTTTTACAGACAAACAGAGAACACATACATTTACAGAGCAAGGACTTGGCGTCTGCAAACTATTCAGTATCAGGTTGCAGATACAGAGGTGGTGCTGGGTCAGCTGGAGCCTCTCCAAGGCTGGGGTCCGGTCCCCTCCTCCTCACTGGCTTGGCCACTCCTGGGACCTCTGAGCTAATCTGCCTCTGGGACAGCCCCAAGGTTAGGGTGAGGAGTTTAAAGTGGGTTCTCCTGAAATCAGAATATGCATATTTTAAACA
The DNA here is from genome assembly GCA_007922815.1 of Macrotus californicus. Taxonomy (NCBI): domain Eukaryota; kingdom Metazoa; phylum Chordata; class Mammalia; order Chiroptera; family Phyllostomidae; genus Macrotus; species Macrotus californicus. The sequence goes on from VMDR010017773.1 coordinate 1,982, forward strand.
TATAAAATCATAATTTTAAATTGTAAAAAAAAATTTATTGATTTTTAGAGAGAGAGAGAGACATTGACTTGTACTTATTTACACAGTTATTCGTTGACTCTTATATGTACTCTGACCAGGGCTTGAACTCACAACCTTGGCTTACTGGAATGATGCTCTAATCAACTGATCTACTTGGCCAGGGCATAATCTTAATTTTTTAAATTCTGAAATCCTTGTAAGTTAACTGCTTGTGTGAGGAGGGGTGAGGGCCCTGCCCTTGGGGGTTCACTCACCAGCAGGGTGGGGGGAGCAGCTGATGAGCAGACATTGTGAGTGAGGAGCAATGAGACACAGGCCCACTGGGTCAGCGGTGACAAAGCGGCACTAGTGAATGCTGCTTGGCAGGTGCCAGGGAAAGTGTCCCTAAGGAGTGTCATCCAGGTTTCTGCTCTGCTTTCTCCTTTCCCTTTTGGACAGTGAGGTGTGGAGGTGCAGAGGGTAGTGGGTCTTCTGATCCCGAGGACTCAGGGAGAACGCAGGTACAGGAGGACCAGGAGGGGGCTGACTGCAGAGACCTGTCCTTGAGGGAGGATGAGGGGCCTTGAGGTGTGTATTTGGGTCAGCATGGCTCCCTAGGATGGGGAAGTAGACCAGGACAGGGCTGAGACTCCCAAGGGGGAGGAGGGAGCCCTTCAGGAGAGGGAGGGGCTGTCCCATGTATGACCCACAGGAAATAGCAGAAGGAGACTCCCAGCAGCCCCACCTCACATTCCCCCACTTCATGGGCAACTGCTCTGTGAGGAGAAAACCACACTGTTGATGCCAGTCCACAGGGAGCCTGCTGTTCACCCAGCAGACTTGATGGAGAAGCAGGGGGCTTCCCTGTACTACCCAGGTCTAGGCTTGGGGTGATTAAAATTACGCCCTTAGAAAGGAGTGAATCAAGAAGGAGAAATGATGAGAGGAACAGCTGGCCTGGGACAGGGGCTCAGCACAGGCAGGGAGTGTGTCCCCTCAGGGCTGCCACCAGGCCCACGTCAGTGTGGGAGGGCCGAGCGGAGTCCCACACCCCACTCAGACGGGGCTGCACCGGCACACTGGACTCTCAGGCGTCTTCATTCATGCTGGAGTTCCATGAGCTCCGTGAGGAAGTGCTAACGCGCGAGGCTCACCATGGCTTCTACTGCAAGTGCAAAACCTCTGACGACAACAAAGTAAGACAGTAAACACAAATAATAGTATAACAGATATAATGATACTATGCACTTTGCTAGACAAAATCTTTCAGAATCTGATGTCCATGGGGCAAAAATGAAGAGATTTCTTTTTTGGGGGGTGGTATTTGTATGTGTTTTTTGGTGATTTCACGGAGGCTCATGCAGAACTGAACACAGCTGAGAACTTTTAGCTATGGGCAAGGACAATTCAGGGTCCCTCCCAAGTAACAGAGATGAGTAGAATGAACAAATGAGTTTTCTCCTGCCCTCCTTCAGGCAGCTTCCCAGGTTGTCACCCAAAAATCTGGAATAAAGTTTGGGAAGGAAGGGTCCCTTCCAATCCCAGGACACTCCTCAGCAGCCCCTGAGTCCTGCTAATAAACCCTCCCTGTAAGGGCGACCTCTCTGACGCCCGCTGGTGCCTGGCCTGTGCAAGGGCCTGGCTGAGCTCTCAAAAACTGTGGGGGGGCCTTCTGAGACTGTAAGAGACTGTAGTCTGGCTTCATTGTCCAGGATTCCAGGCACACAGGCTGCTGGCTGGGTTCTCTCCGTGGAAGGGTCTGCAGTTTAAAACCATGTCCACCAGGTGGCGCAAAACCTCTTGTGCTGGTGATGGGCACTGCTGTCTGCTGATGGTGACAGCATGCCTGTCTCTACGGGATGTGAGTACTACTCCGAGCTGCGGCACAATCCATAAACAGACATTCAGGCCTTGCTTGAAAACCTCCAGTGACAGGGAGCTCACCACCAACGCCTCCAGGGGCAGGGTAAGTAGCATGAGTAAGGTGGAGCTGAAGGCACCAAAAAACCACCTGTTCAATGATGTTACTCTTTCCCAACCCACAGGTGAACGGTTTCTGAAGTCACTACCTTCCCAGTCTCCTTGTTGGGAATCACTTATGCCCTTCACCGCATCCCTGAGTAGCTTATTTACTTTCTGAGCAGAGGCCCCAATGAGATCTTTTATTTTTTTCTAAATTAAAAATTTTTTCTCTTAATTTAAAGTTTTATTTATTTTTAGTGAGAGGGGAAAGGAGGGAAAAAGAGAGGGAGAGAAACATCGATGTGTGAGAGATTTATTTATCAGTTGCCTCTCGCATACCTACCCAGCTAAGGACCTGGCCCGCAACCCAGGCATGTGCGCTGACTGGGAATTGAGCGGGTGACCTTTCAGTTCATAGGCCGGCACTCGATCCATTGAGCCACATCCACCAGGGCTTTTTAAAAATTTTTTAAATTGAATTTATTGAGGTGATATGGTTAATCAAATTATATAGGTTTCAGGTGTACAATTCTGTAATACATCATCTGTATATTGTATTGTGAGTTCACCACCCAAAGTCCAGTCTCCTTCCATCACCATTTATCCCCTCTTTTCCCTCTTCTACCTCCTCCACCCCCTTGCCTTCTGGTCATCACCACACTGTTGTCTGTGTCTATGAGGTGTTTTTTGTTTGTTTGTTTAATCCCTTCACCTTTTTCACCCAGCACCCCAAACCCTCCCTCTGACAGCCGTCAGTCTGCTCTCTGTATCTATGAGTCTGTTTCTATTTTGTTAGTTTATCTTGTTTATTAGACGCCACATATGAGTAAGATCATATGGCACTTGTCTTTCTCTAGCTGGCTTATTTCACTTAGCATAATGTTCTCCAGGTCCAACCACTTTGTCCCCAAGGGTAAGATTTCCTTTTTTACAGCTCAGTAGTATTCCACTGTGAAAATGTACCACAGCTGTTTTATCCTCTCATCTAGCGATGGGCATTTGGGCTGCTTCCAAATCTTAGCTCTTGTAAATAGTGCTGCAGTGAACACGGGAATGTCTATAGTCTTTCAAATTAGTGTTTCGGTTTTTTTCCGATATATTCCCAGAAGTTGAATTGCTGGGTCATAAGGTAGTTCCATTTTTATTTTTATTTTTAGTAACTCCATAGTGCTTTCCACAGTGGCTGCACCACTGTGTGGCCTTCCCATCAGTGGTGCACGAGGGTCCCCCTTCTCCACGTCCTCGCCAGCACTTGTTGTTTGTGGATTTATTGACGACAGCCATCTGACAGGTGTGAGGTCATTGCATTTCCCAGTAAGACCTTTTACAGGTCTGGGACACAGGCCAAGGGTGTGAAAAGCCTCTCCACCTTTGTCCTACACACGCGGGCCCTGATTAGGAATCAAAAGGACTGAGGCTCCATCCATTCCCTAGCGATTTTAGTGAAGTCAGACTTCTGGGCCTCAGTTTCCACACCTGTGAAATAAACACCAGCACCCTCTGCCCTGTGGGTCACATTAAGTTGTTGAGAAACCTCAAATGAAAGTTCATTTATTTAACAAATATTTATTGATCACCTACTACAGAGCGGGGCAAAGTTAGGTTTACAGTTGTTTGTATGGAAAATAAAACAATAATTAATGAATAATAATACAAGAATCAACTCTGTGTTTTGGGTACTCACAACTGTAGCCTACTTTTGCCCCACCCTGTACGGACTGGGCATCGTTCTAGAAATGGGGGAGTGCGGTGGTAACCCAGTCGGAGGAATAAACAGGAAGGGACAGCATAAGTGCCCTGAAGAGACGTGAGAGAGTCACGAGAAGGGGCCAGCGTCAAACTGAGCTGCCAGAGACGGGAAAAGCACGTGGAAGTAGGAGCAAGTCACCTTCATCTGCATTACTTTTCCCTGTCGTCTCTGTCCCCCCTCCACGTGGCCTTGGTCACACCACGAAAGTCACGCCTGAGGGAGTCACTGCTGTTGTGTGCGATCAAATGTGATCCGAACGGGCGGGAATACTGTCGACAGGAAGGCTGGAGGGAGACCAGCCGGGGCCAAGCCCTCCCTTTCTATGCCTGTCCTTTGCTTGTGGAGGAGCCACAGCTAAGACCAAGGAGACCCTAAAGTCTCCTAAACAGACCTCAAAACACTCCAGACCACACCCACCTAAATGTCCCAACTCAAGGATATGCATTGTTGAAAGTGCTCTGGCTGGAAAGCCCCAGCGTTCTACATAATTCCCCTTGGTCATAGGATCACGCTCTGCAGCCAGTGACGTGCTCAGGTTCTCAACTTGTAGGGCAGGGCGGGGCGCCTATCAGAATCTCAGGGAGCAGATGCCTGGGGTGGGGGCTGGACATGGTGCATGAATCTTCAGGGAAATTCTGAAACACCTGATGAGGCCTTTCTCCCCACCAGCCCTCATGGGCATCACGGTCCCACCTAGTTTCAAGGATGGGGAAACTGGAGATCAGAGATGGCAGGGGGCGCCCGAGGGTCTGGAGTCCTGGCTTCCATCCAGACCCCCTTCCAAGCTGTGGAACAGGCCCTGCCAACAAAACTCTAAAGTGATTTTTTTAAAAAAAGTTGTTTTCCCTGCCAACAGTGAATAATTCACCAACTTGGGTCTTGTTTAGCCACAAAAATGAAAACAGATGGAGGCCTGAACTGCAGCTAACAGCAGAGGGTCCCCAAAGAAATGCGTCACAGAAACGAAGGCTCAAGGCTGGACTACACCATCATCGTGAGCAAGGTGAAGGGCATTTCTGACAATACAATTCATCCATCCTACTTTGTAGTAAGGGACAGTACAAAGTCTCCCAGATCAAAATCTAGCTCCTCTCCCAAGGCATCCAGTCCTGATGATCCTGCGTCTCCTGTGGGAATGAAGGTAGTGTACAGCTGTCGCAGACAAACGAAAATCTCAGGGGCTTCACGTGACGGACGCTTGTCTCTCAGTCATGCCAGGGCTGACTGGTGGGGCGGGGACAGGGTCCTCTCCATGATGTCATTCGGGGACCCAGGCCACTGGAGGCACTACTGTCTTCTTCATGTGGTTTCCATGTTGGAGCTTGACCTCCAGCCAGCAGGCAGGGAAAGAGACAGCAGAGAGGTTTGGGAAGGTGTTTAAATGGGCCAGACTGAGGGGGGAGACATCCATCATTTCTGCCCACATTTCGCTACCAGAATCAGGCAGCTGGGATGCCAAGTATGTTCCGTGCTCCTTCTGGAAGACTTGCCATCTTTATTCATACCACTTTCCACCCCTCTTCCTCCTGCTCCATGGCCAGGAAGCTCCTCACCTGTGTGGACTGTACTGGTGGGCTCCCTTGTCCTCTGCTTCTAGGTGGGTTTGTCAAGAAAGCCACTGGCAGAAGATCAGAGGACCTGATGGCTGAGTACCCCCAGACCCCTACAGTCCCTTGCCAGCTTCCACAGGTTGGCTATGTTCCTCTACTGAAGGGCCAGCTTCTGTCACCGCCCCGGCCCCCACAGTCACTCCCTCCAAGCAGTGCGTCCCTGTTTCTTCCATGTGTCCTTTTAGGCACAGGGCGACAACTCCCAGTGTTGCTGGCCCAGGGAAGTGCATTGTCATTTGTTGTTCCCTACACTCTGCCTTCCCCCTTGTCAATGGTTTCATTACTAACTGTACATGTGGCTCACAATGAGTGTGCCCTCTGTCTCCTGCTGTGACTGACTGCTGCATGTGGGCACGCAGGCATGCAGAGGGGTGGGGAATGGAGTCCCAGCCTGGCCAGACACTCCCCAGAGCAGGGAAAGGCCTTTTTAGTGACAGTTAGCTGTCTCTGCCCCTTTCATTCTGGCCTCTATGCTTTTTGTCCTCTTTGTATAGGCTGTTGGTTTGGTGGCCTTGGGCAATGTCTCTTTTCTGCAGCTCTGTTTTCTCATCTGTAAAATGAGGGGCTGGGCCAGGAAATGTATTCAACTGACATTGAGTAGCCCCTCCAGCTGTATACAGTATCTCAGTTGCCCTGAGCTACTCGGCTCCTTACCTGTGAACTCAGACACAGCTTTCTCTTTCTGGTGCCAAAAGAGAGGTGATCCCACAATCAATCGCCTGTCGTGCATCCTCTCCTAACTTCCTTTTATGGACTGGATTGTGCCCCCTCCAAATCCATGTGGTGAAGGCCTAACCCCCAGCACCTCAGAATGTGACTGTATTTGGAGATGAGGACTTTAAAGAGGTCATGAAGCAAAAACAAGACCATTTAGTGTGGCCCTAACCCAATCGGACTAGTGTTTTATAAAGAGAAGAGATCAGGACACAGAGAGACACCAGGGGTAGGTGCTCACACAGAGGAAAGACCTTGAGAGGACACAGCAAGAAGGCAGCAGTCTGAAAGCCAGAGAAAGAGGCCTCAGAAGAAACTAAACACCTTCAACTTGAACATCCAGCCTCCAGAATTGTGAGAAAATACATTTCTGGTGTTAAAGCCACCCAGTCGCTGGCATTTTGTTATGGTAGCCCAAGCAGACTAACACATGTCCTGTCCTGGGTTCTAGCCCTTTAAGGCTTCTCTTCTGTACTTTGATAAATTAACTTGTGATGTCCCTCAGTAACATATCTGTACTTGAAACATCCATCTTCAATGCTGAGACTCTAAGAGAGATTAGCAATGAAGTAAAACAGGTATCAGCCCCTCTTGCCATCCTGCTAATACCTGATTTTGCCTGTGGGAATGGCTCCTCTCATGCTCCATCCTGTCCTTGGCAATGGTTGAGGGCCCTGTAACCCAGGCAGGTTCATTCCCCCTGATCACCGCAACTGGTGCAGAGATGGCATATGACCCAGGACAGGCCAATTGGAGTCCTTCCCTGGGATTTTTCTAACTGTTTATGACAAGGAAGTTATCCCCAAGCTGGTGGTGGCTATGTCCTCTGCCGTGAGGGGAAGCCAGAGCAGTGGGAAGGTGGGCTGAGGTCCCAACAGGGTCTGGCCTCCTAGTGCCAACCCTTGGGATTTCTGAGCTATCCTGATCTGTGGATCTCCCTTCACTTTTTTGACAACCCCAATTGCTTTCTAATAGATATCTTCCCCCTTAAGGTGGTTTGAGCTGGGGTTTGTCTTATGCAGATGAGAAAGCTCTGACTTCATTTTGAGGAGGAGGTACAATTTTTAGTCAAAGGATTGTTTGAAACCCTACAAGGTCACTTCTGGTCCTGACACAGATCTCCATCCTAGGAGGTGAGTTCCTCATTGCTAGAGGTTTTGAAGCAGAGAGGGGATCTCCTTTGGGATGAATCAGAGGGACTTGCTGCATTGGAGCTCAAGAGATTTAACTGGGTGGCATCGAAGAGTCTCAGTAATAATCACTGGTCCCCTTGTGTACGGTCTCCACCTGCTGGGATCAGTGGCCTGGAATTTAAATATGATTCTGGTTTTCTCAGGTGTGCATGGATCAAGAGTCTGCAAGCATCACAGTCATATACCATCTTCATAAAATGAAAAACAAAATCCGTGTGACCCTCTCAATAGGCACAGAAGAAACATTTGACAAAGTCCAAGTTGTTTATGGTTAAAATACTCAACCATCAAAGATTGGAAGAAAATTTCCTCAACCTGATAAACCTTGTTAACAAGAAATAAAAGGCATCCAGATTGTTCATCGGGGACATGATGTTGTATATAAAAAGTCCTAAGGAAAGCAATCTGTTAGAGCTAATGAGTGCGTTCGGCAAGGTTTCAGGAAACAAAATTAATCTACAACAGTCAATTGTATTTGCCTACACTAACAATGAACACTGAAAATAAAATGTAAAAACAATTTTATTTATAGTAGTATCAAAAATAAAATGCTTAGGAATAAACTTAAAGTGCAAAAGCTAGGCTCTGAAAACTACAAACCATTGTTGAAAGAAATTAAAGAAGACCTAAATGAATGTGCAGACATTCCATGTTCATGTATCAGAAGACTCAATATTGTTAAGATGGCAACACTTTTCAAACTGATCTACAGATTCTGTGCGATCCCTATAAAAATTCCAACATTTTTTTTTCAGAACTAGAAAAGCTGGTCCTAATACTTATAAAGGACCACAAGTGACCCAGAAGAGGTAAAACCATCTTGAAAAGAAAAACAAAGTTGGAGGACCGACACTTCCCAATGTCAAAGCTCACTGCAAAGCTACAGTCATCAAAACAGTGTGGAACTGGCATGGAATAGACACACAGATTGATAAAATAAAATTGAGAATTCTGAAGTAAACCCGCACATCTATGGCAGCTGATTTTTGATAGGGGTGTCAAGACTATTCAATGGGGGAAAAATAGTCTTTCCAAAAAGTGGTGTTGCGACAACCGGTATTCACGTGCAAAACAGTGAAGTTGTGCCCTCACCTCACATCACATGCAAAAATTAACTCAAAATGGATCAAAGACATAACTCTAAGAACTGAAACTATAAAACTCTTAGAAGAAAACATAGGAGTAAATCTTCACGACCTTGGATTAGGCAATAGTTTCTTCAATATGACACCAAAAGCATAAACCACAAAAGAAAAAAATAGACAAATTGACTTCACCAAATTTAAAAGAAACGGAGAAGACAACACAAACATTGGAGAACCTATCTCCAAAACGTATCTCTCACAAGGAGCTGGTATCCAGGATATGTAAAGAACTCTCACAACCCAATAATAAGAAACCAAATAACCCAATTTAAAAGTGAGCAAAAGACTTGACGAGACACATCCCCAAAGAAGATAAATAAATGGCTGATGAGCACATGAAAAGATGCTCAATCATGAATCATTAGGTAAATGTAGATCAAACCACAATGAGATGCTACTTCACGTCTCCTGGGACAGTTATAAAGAAAAAGATGGACAGTACAGGTGTTGGAGAGGATGTGGAGAAATCGGAACCCTCATGCGTTGTGGGTATGAGTATAAACTAGTGCAGCTGCGAAAAAGATGGACAGTACAGGTGTTGGAGAGGATGTGGAGAAATCGGAACCCTCATGCGTTGTGGGTATGAGTATAAACTAGTGCAGCTGCTACGGCAAGCGGCTTAGTGGTTTCTCAAAACCTGGTATAGCTTTACCATATGATCTGGTGCCCTCATTCCTAAGTACACAGTCAAGAAAGTTGAAAATATATGTCCACAAAAATCTGTGAACAAATGTTCAGGGTGGTATTATTCATAATGGCTGAAGGTAAAAAATAACCCAATTGTCCATCAACTGATGAATGGATTAACAAAGGCGGTGTAGCTGTACAATGGAATATTATTTAGCCATAAAAAGGAATAAAGTTCTGATACATGCCATGCTATGAATGAACCATGAAAACATGCTAAGTGAAAGAAGCCAAATATTGTACAAAAATCCACATACTGCGTGATTCCATCTATGTGCAATGTACAGAGCAGGCAAATCCATAGAGACAGACCACAGATTAGTGGTCCCCAGGGGCTGGAGGCAGGATGAATGGGGAGTGACTTAACAGGTATGGGATAGCTTTTCACAGTGATGGAAATGTTCTGAAATTAGATAGTGACGACCGATACACAACGCTGTGAATTGTCGCAGTCCTGTCCGGCAGGACCGCGTGTCATTGTGGAATGCTTGTCCTATATCCCCGGACAAGTGATGAACAAATTCACTCGGACTAAAGAAATCCTGTGGAGAAAAGGGATGTGATGGCTGATCTCTCAGCGAGAAAAAAGCCCCCACTCCTGCCTCAACAGGCTTTTATTGATACTCTAGGTACATTCCATCCAGGATGGTTCTCATTAACTATGCACAGGGTCACTTTAGGTGGTTACCATAACAAAAGAAAGTCGCCAGTAGCTTCAAAGAGAAAGGTCATCTACAAATGTAAAGGAGAGAAGGCTGAGCTATTTACATTCGTGCTTGGGAAGTCTAGCACAAGTCACAGTAAACTTCTGCAGTTTCCATCCCAGGTGAGGGAGTTTTTGCAAGAGCAAGTTTCAAAGCGGCCTAGGTATAATGCATGCCTGATTCCCCACAGGAAACCTATCCACAGATGTCACCTGCACACCGCACGTGTCAGGACTGTGTTCAGATCCAGAGCTGAGTCACAGGTCACATCACGCACGAATAGGTTCCCCATAGTGAATATACTAAAAACTATTGAATCGTACAATTTAAAAGGGTAAACTTTATGACATGTCTCTTTATGAGTTAGGTCTCAATAAAATTGTTATTAAAGAGAAAAACAGAGCCTCTGTAGAGCTTCACCTTCCCTGAAGACAGCAGCAGGTCAAAGGCACTTTCCTAGGACTGTAGGAAGGAGATGCAGCATAAGGGTGAAGACCCAGGCTTTGAACCTTGATGGTCGTGAGTTAGAACTGCCTGCTTTCACCTCTTCTGAAATGTGGGATGTTAGGACTCTGAGCCTCTCATCTAAAATGAAAATAATTCCTGCATCATAGGGTTCTTATGAGGATGAACTGTTTGGTAACTTAAAGTACTCAATAAATGGCAGCTATTATAATTATTGTTTTCTCTCGGACACAGATGAATGAGGCCTATGGAAGGCAACTTTGGCCTTGGACAAAAGGTGGAAAGAAGAGGCCTAGCGGTCTCATGTTAGATGGTAAATGTTTGCACCGAAGTTGGCCCAGGCTCTCCTTGGCTGGGCTGGTAATTCTGCTTTCCTACGAACAGCAGCAGCTGGCCAATTAGGACCAACATCTCAGAGAGACTGAATGTTTTCTTTTCATCAATATATGATTCTTGAGTAATAACAGATGATTTCATTTCTTTCTTTCTGCCTTTTTTTGTACTTTCCAAGTTTTCTACCAGGAAGAGGCATCTGATTAAAGTGTCATTAGGAAACACGATTCATGGCATCATGGCCCTTTGTCTAGACGTTTCTTTCTTGTATCTTGAATGGCTCGGTCAAGATAAGTATCTGTGAGTGCCAGTCAGGTCCAGTTGGAGGAAACAAACCCTTCATCAGCTAATTTTAGTAGAAAAGGAATCAAGAGTTTACAAAGTCATTGGAAGGGTTGAAGGAGTGGGTTCCATGTGGGACCTCAAAGAATGTTCTGGAACACCACCACCAGACGGCAGGGGCCATCCTTGCTGCATGAAGGGGTGCCCACATGCTGGAATGCTACTGAAAAATACAAAACTTCTCTTGACTTTGTCCCAGCAGCAGCTGGATCCACAGGAAGGTAACCCTGGCTCACTTGTTCCTCCCACATCTTGGGCCAGGACATCTAACTGTTAGATTCAAATTCACATCTGAAGCTCTAGCTGCAAAGGAGTCTGGGAAGTGAGCTTTTCCCCATTCCAGCCCCTGCAATAGAGGAAGGGCTGCTTCCCTGGGAGGAGCTTGAGATGGATGTGCATGGAGTCAATCCATCAAGGCTGGCCTCCATATATCAAGATTTTTAACATTTAATTTAGTTTAATACTTGCTTGAGCTAAACAGTAGATGATTCTTTTCTTTGTATAAAATTTGTATTTGCAGTGTGAAATGACTTTTTTTCCCGTAGGTGGGGTCTATACATTTATCTCTGAAGCCCTGTCTGTGATCCAAGCCCTGAGAACCCGGAGAAGGGGTTTCCTTTGGGGAGTCCTGGTACTGCACTCTGAGGGCTTTCCAATTGGCCGAGGCCGAACTGAATAACCACTTTCTCTATAGGGAGTGAGGCACTCCTGTGTGGTATAGGAAGCAACGACTTCCACGTATTCTCTTGAGCATAATGAGCACTTCCTGGAGGAAACAATATACTTGGTAAGTTGAATATTTAAACCGAAAAAAATCCCAGCTGCTCAAGAACAAACTCAGAGGCCAAGAAGCATTTGAGAAGATGCTTATCTTCACAAATAACAAAGAAAGACAAATTAAAACAAGAGTGGCTCATCCATCCTCAATAAGGAACAGGCTCAGTAGGCCCCTGTGGGACCCACCCACTGACAACAGCTGGAGGGGCAGAGGTGAAAAGTTCTGGAAGGGAAATGAAATGTGTCTCCACTGCAACCCAGCCACTCTATTTCTGAGAATATACCTTTCAAAAATGTTTTCACATGCACACAAAATATATTTATAAAGATACCCGTGAAGCACTGACTTACTACTACAAAATCTTGGGGAAAATCCAAATGACAAGCAGTGGATGAATAAACACAATGGAATGCTAGGCATCCAATGTAGAGACGTAGGTCTGTAAGTCCTGATGTCAGGGGACTTGTGGACACTCTTGAAGGTGCAGAGCTGGGTCTCTTGGCCCTTTGCCAGATGGTGATGCCAGCCTTGTCTGTGGACATTTGGAATTGGTAAAACTGTGATTCAGAGGATATGGCACAGCAAGGTTTAGGTCGATTTTGTTCTGTAAGATCATTTGTATAAGTTATATCAAGGAATCAGACTAACGGCATGGGATGTTCTCTAGTCTTCATGTCTTCCGTTGAGTTATGAGAATTTTACTTAACTCCCAGTGCCCCTCAGTGAGAAAAGGGAATTGAACCTGGATGTCCTAGCTGTCAATAGCCTTGGGCTTAAAAGGGGTGACCTAGCTGTGGACAGGCTGATTTTGGTCCACCTCCTCGTCCCCTCCCTTGTCCCTGCCTGTCTAAGATGAGGTGGGAGGGGGCCTACAAGTTCCACTCCAGCATGTGAAAGTTTCAAGGACAGAGTCATCAGCTGAAGGCTGAGAAGCCAGTGTGGGTAAAATGCAATTTTCTTAATGTCCCTGCATAAAACCCAGGGTGTGGCTGAACATTCCTCCTGAGTACTGACCGTCTCTTAGAATTTGGAGACTCTCACTAAGTTAACAAAAGTAACTATTTAGGGCTTGCGGAGGAGAAGGGAGTCTCCCTGGCTCTTTGGCTAAAAACTCCCTTAAGGCAATGTTTGTTGTGGAACTAACACAAGAACATAACAAAAAAGAAAACAAAGTGAATTGTGGGACAGCATACATGAATGTTCCCATCTGTGAAAATGGTGATGATGAGGGTAAATGATGCTATGTTATTTCTACATAAAGGATACCGGAAGAGCTTATTAAAAACAGGGACGACCTCCCAGGCACGGGGCATTACGGGTCTCTGGTATTTCAAGTCGTACACAGACCTGTGTTATTGTGGTGCGGCAGAAACCACCTGGCAGGCTTGGCTGCCTGTCAGCAGGCTCTTGTTTTGATAAGACCTTCAAAGTCTCATTTTCTGATTCCCTGCTGGGAGTGAAGTGATCTTTCTTATCAGCTGTGAGGGCAGCCACTTGCCAGTGTGAAGGTCCACCTCTGCCCTGGAACGCTGCTCCTCTCTGCTTGGGCCTAGTGCCTGAGACCCTGCCATCAGATCCCATTCCCTGGGATTAAAGGACAGCCAGAAGAGCTAGACTCTCCGATTTACCTCGTGGACAATCTCTGCGGTGGAAACCTGGTCCTACCCTGGACTTGGAAGTCGGAGCTGACTAAGAATGGAAGTCACTAAGGGCAGAAAAAGCTGTGAGTAATGCTTTAGGAATCAACCTCAACTTCAGTTTCCTTGTTATTGACTTTACATTTGTAATTTCAAGATTAATTAGTGTCTCTTTTATTTCATTTGATTTGCTTACTTTTTTAGGGCCACGAAGGGAACACTTTGAAAGTAACACACATCCCTTCTGCTGCACAATCTATGGGCAGCGAGGGCGGCCCTGGGAGCTTCCCCTTGCACGGAGGGGGTGCTCCCATGGGTCCCTGACTCAGAGGAGACAGCTGCCCAACCGTGAGCCAGTTGGGAGCCAGGACCTGGACACCCCCACTGCTGAACCGCTGTTTGTGAAAGAGTGTGTATTAGTTTCCTGTCCTGTAACAAATTACCACAAACTTGAAGTCTTCAAACAACAGAAATTTATTCTTTTGCAGGGGGCCCGGGGGCCAAACTCAAGGTTTTGGCAGGGTCGGTGGGTGCCCTCTGCAGGCTCGGAGGGAGAATCCATTCCCTGCCTTTCTCCTGGACTGTGCTGGTTGTTGCCCACGGCCCTGACATGCCTTGGTTCGCAGAGACTTCACTCCGGTCTCTGCCTCCGTCTCTACCTGGCCGTCTTCTCTCTGTGTGTCCTTGGGCAGCCTCAAATCTCCTTCTGCCTTTCTCTCACAAGGGCATCTGCCGGTGGACTTAGGGCCCACTCTAAACCCAGGATGATCTTATTCCCTGTACCTTTTCCCCCGCTCTACCCCCTCTCTCTCCCCGCTGATAACCCTCCATGTGATCTCCATTTCTGTGATTCTGTTCCTGTTCTAGTTGTTTGCTTAGTTTGTTTTTATTTTTGTTGGTTCAGTTGTTGATAGTTATGAGTTTGTTGTCATTTTACTGTTTATAGTTTTGATCTTTTTCTTTTTCTTAGATAAGTCCCTTTAACATTTCATGTAATAAGGGCTTGGTGACGATGAACTCCTTTAGCTTGACCTTGTCTGGGAAGCACTTTATCTGCCCTTCCATTCTAAAAGATAGCTTTGCTGGATAGTAATCTGGGTTGTAGGTCCTTGCTTTTCATCACTTTGAATACTTCTTGCCAATCCCTTCTTGCCTGCAAAGGTTCTTTTGAGAAATCAGCTGACAGTCTTATGGGCACTCCTTTGTAGGTAACTGTGCTTTTCTGTGGCCGCTTTTAAGATTCTCTCTTTATCTTTCACCTTTGGCCATATTTTAATTATGATGTGTCTTGGTGTGGTCCTCTTTGAGTCTGATTGTTTGGGACTCCCTGTGCTACCTGGACTTGTATGTCTATTTCCTTTGCCAAATCAGGGAAGTTTTCTTTCATCATTTTTTCAAATAAGTTTTTAATTTCTTGCTCTTCCTCATCTCCTTCTGGCACCCCTATGATTTGGATGTTGGGATGTTTAAAGGTGTCCTGGAGGTTCCTAAGCCCCTCCTCATTTTTTTGAATTCTTGTTTCTTCATTGTGTTCTGGTTGAATGTTTCTTTCTTCCTTCTGGTCCACACCGTTGATTTGAGTCCCAGTTTCCTTCCCGTCACTGCTGGTTCCCTGTACATTTTCCTTTATTTCATTTAGCATAGCCTTCATTTTTTCATCTAATTTGTGACCATATTCAACCAATTCTGTGATCATCCTGATCACCAGTGTTTTGAACTCTGCATCTGATAGGTTGGCTATTTCAATTTAGTTTAGTTCTTTATCTGGGGTTTTGTTCTGTTCTTTCATTTGGGCCATATTTCTTTGTCTCCTCAGTTTGGCAGCCTCCCTGTGTTTGTTTCTGTGAATTAGGTAGAGCTGCTGTGACTCTGTGTCGTAGTGCACCTGTTAGGTTGTATGGGGTGAAGCCTTAAGTATTCACATGGTGGTGCAACCACTTCACTGCTTTGTGGCTCTGTGCATGGCGGAGGGGTCGGAGAGAACACAGTGCTGCTGCCTGGCTCCTGGAGGCTTGCCCGGCACTTGCTCCATTTCCGGTCACTTCACCCACCTCCCATTTGTGACTGACGCCCTTCTCGCTATTGCCCTGGTGGTGGTTCCCAGAGAGGGTGGGTTTGCATACATTCTAGGTTGTGCAGGTCCTCTAAACGGAATCTCCTGAGAAACCGGCAGTTTCTTCCACCACCCTAACTCCTACTGGTTTTTATAGACAGAAGTTACGAGGCTTCATTTCTCAGTGCTGGAACCCTGGGCTGCGCCTTTGGCCTGGGGTTGGGATCACTTGCTCCCAAGGTATGCCTCCTGGTTTTTATCCACCACATGTGAATCTGGGACTGCCCCTCTACCACTGCCTCCGCTGCCTCTCCAGCACCACACTGTGTCTTCTCCACCCTGTCTCCCTGTCTCTACCCCTCCTACCCATCTGGATGAATATGGCTTCTTTAAATCTTTGGTTGTCAGACTTTCATACAGTTTGATTTTCTGGCAGTTCTGGGTATTTTTTGTTTTGAGGTTAGTTGTGATTCTTCTTGTGGTTGAGTGAGGAGGCGAAGTGTGTCTTCCTACACTTCCATCTTGACCAGAAACCCCTCAAAACAAGATTTTTAAAAAATTTTAAAAATTGTTATTGTGGCTGAGACATTTTCTGCTGCGATAACTTCTAACTGATTATATAGAAATAAAGTAAATAGAAAATATAGTAGATAACATTAAATTTAAAAACTTGATTTTTGTGTACTTATTTTGCTAACAGCCTCCTTTGTTTTATTAATTCTAAATTTCATAAATAATTCAGTTGATCCCAATTTTATGGCTGTGTAATTATATTTTTACAAGTGATAATATTGCCTTCCTATCCATATCTATATCTATGTAAGGAATTCAATCTAAATGGCACCAGAGAATATTAAATGGAGAATCTCATGCATGTCCCCTCAGAAGAACAGAATTTAAGAACTAAGACTGAATTCCATTAAAAGCCTGATTTGCAGAAAACAGACTTATCTCCTGACCAATGAATATCCACCAAGAATCTCTCCCCATCGTCAAGCCAATGAACTTAGTGCTTGTAGTCTGGCTGGACTTCCTCTCCTTTGCATTCCTCACCTGTAACTCCAGCCTCCCCCAAACCTGCAATGGACTCGCCTGCAGCTACAGTATATGTTTCTAGAATTGCAATTCTTCTGCTACTCCTAAATAAACTCAAATTTCTGATCATTTGAGCTTGCCTGAGTTTACCTCCTAGCCTAGGTTGACATTCAATAGTGTCAGAAGTGGCATCTGAAGGAGATGACCCTCACAACCAAGGGAGGTACTTGCACTGAGCCCCTTGAGCTCAAAGCTTCTGTGAATTGCCTTTTGCTTCTGGTTTGGTGAGACTTCTCTTGGGTTTTGAGCTCTTTCCTTCTGGTCGAGTTCTCCAACTTTATTAGAAATTTGGGTAAGGACAGATTGTCCTTCTGGTGAGGACTCGTTTGGTTTCTGAATTAGAATGTGCTTGGTTTGGATTTAAATGTGTGGGTTTTCCTGAAAGCAAAACTAAAACTGAAATTGGTGGGCACAGGTTGAGCACCCGCCTGCTGCTAGAGCACTTGACACCTTCACGTGGGAGACGATCACCTCTGAAACAAGACTCCTGTATGAGGACGTGGTCACAGACGAGCAAGTTTTACAGTGGGTCGCTTACCACCCACGAGAAAATTCCATGCCATGAGGGATAATTGGTCATGAGTTAGACAAGGCTGTCACCAGGAAAAAGTCGACTCTCATAAAAGGCACACTATCAACCCACGTCCCAACCCTACACATATCCCTTAGGCTACCTAGGATTATTTTTCCTTTGCTCTCAGGACATCTTCAAAAAATGGGATTGCTGTTCATCTAAGTCCTCTATAGGTAGCCCCTCTTTGGAAACCCTGCCTGGTTTCATGTTAAAAAAATATGATCTCTCCTCATGTGCATAGACCAATGTTACTGAACATGACCTAGAAGTACAATGGCCATTATGAGAAATGTTCTAATTAGACAGGCTTATTCATTTAAGAAGTGCACTTGAAAGCAAGGCTTCCCAAGGGGATAGCTACTCTAATTGGTATTCAGAAGCCTCCAAAAGACTTTAAAAAATCCAAAATAGCTTCATTGAAAGATTAATTGCAAAGGTTAATAAAAAATTCAAGATATAAGAGGTACGAACAAAAACTACAAGACCGATGTGATTCCTACTGCTCCTCTCAGTCACCCTGTCCTCGAGTGCCCCTTCTCCCGATCATCCATCTGGACTGTCTTTCCACTCGGAAGGGACTGCATGACCGTAAACAGAAGTTGCCAAGTTAGTGCACTTGCAGACACCCATCTCTTCCTTTGGAGAGATGGCCCCTCCCAGGGTTGACAGGACCCTGAGGAATTTTCTGATAAACTGCTACTAGTCATTTCCTTAGACAACCAAGGGGAAACTAAA
>VMDR010017774.1:0-19773 GCA_007922815.1 Macrotus californicus
ATATATTGTGTAGACATATATGATGTATCTCTTTGTGGTTTTTATGGAATTATTGCATGTTTTTAGAAAATGTTCTAAGCCTGATAAGTTCATTACTGGTCAAACTTTTGAGTAAGCTAGAAATGAGTACAAAAAATAAATGGTGAAGTTACTGGTATTCTAAGAAATCGATCTGAGATATTGACTTATGCAAGAATTCAGTTACAAATAAATGTACTTCTGGTTGGATACCATAGAGTCCCCTGAGTTTAAAGCACAATGCCAAAGCACCAGCCACTTTGCTCATACCTACAGCTGAAAAAAGTAATTATAAGTCACTCATTTAAGATATTTATAACTCCTGACTGCAAGGAAAATGCATTAGAACTAAAGACTTAACAATCTTTAAAATCACTAAACAATACCTTACATATAGCAAAATTAAGATGAGATCAATTTACATTTAAAATAAACAGATTAGTCCAATTTCTTAACAGAGAATTGGCTTCCTTGAGCCTGAGAAGTAGGGTCAAGATAGAAACAAAGACGCAGAAAATTACTGAAATAGTAGTATTTTTTGTCCATGGTTTTTTTCAAAAAAGACACAAACATTTTATCTGATCAATACTTTTGAAGGAACAATGATTAACTAGAGGGTTCATGCTCCTGCCTCCAGAACGTGCGCAAGGTTGTGTTTCAGATGTCTGTCTCCCAGACGCACAGGTGCTGTGACTGGGGCAGTGACAGCAGGGACCGGAGGTCGGTGCCCCCGTCCCTCCGCAGGGGAAGCCAGCACCTTCTGGGCCCTGCTCCGCCTGCTTTCAGATTAAGCAAAACCGACCTCTTTCTCTTTGGAGGGCACCAGAGGGATCACCTCTTTCATGCCTTTCACAGAGAGCCTCTCCCCACCTTTCTGTTGAATGCAGTCTGTTTTCCTGAGCTGTGGCGAACACCTAACGGAGCTCACCGTCTTCACGGCTTTCAGCGTGCAGGTTAGGGTGTGGAGTGTGTCCACGCTGCTGTGCTGCCAGTCTCCAGAGCATCTCCATGTTCCACACCTGAACCTGTAGCCGTGGAACAACAGCGTCCACCCCTACCCCTTAGCTCCCGATGACCCCAAGTTTACTTTCTGTCTCTAGAAATTTGATTATTCGAGTGTCTTAGTTCAGACTGAGTGGCTTATAAACAGTGGACATTCATTTTGCACAGTCCCAGAGACCGGGAAGTCTGAGACTGAGGAACTGGCAGAGTCAGGGTCTTCTGAAAGCCCATTCTTGGGGTCGTAGGTGGCTGACTTCTCGCTGTGTCTTCCCATGGTGGAAGGGGTGAGGGATCTCTCTGGGGCCTATTTTATAAGGACACTAATCTCAGTCATGAGAGCTCCACCCTCGTGACCATCTCATTTCCCAAAGGTCTTACATCCAAACACCATCCCACAGTGGGAATTGGGTTTCAACATATGAATTTGGGGGATATGAACATTCAACCTATAGAACATAAATACCTCATAGTGGTGTCATGAAGTATCTGTCCTCATATGACTGGCTTATTTCCCTTAGCATAACGTCCTCAAGGTCCATCCATAGTGTAGGGTGTGTCTGAGTTTTCTTCCTTTTTAAGGCTGAATCAGATTCTATTACATGTTCAGACCATGTTTTGTTTGCCCATTTATCTACTGATGGACTTGGGTGGCTTCCATCTTTTGCCTGCAATGCTGCATTGAACACAGGTGTGCTGAATCTACTCTTTAAAAAAGATTTCATGTATTTATTTCTAGAGAAAGGGGAATTGAGGGAGAAAGGTTGAGAGAGAAATATCGATGCTCCCACATACCTCCAACTGGGGACCTGGCCTGCAACCCAGGCACGTGTCCTGACTGGGAACTAAACTGGCAACCCTTTGATTAGCAGAACAGCACCCAGTCCACTGAGCCACACCAGCTGGGGCTGAATCTACTCTTGATCATAGGCTTGGTCATTGTCTTAAAATATACGTTTGTTTTGTCTTCTGGCTGCAGTAATCTCAAGGGCTCCCCTACTTTGGTAGGAGTAGTTGGTTGGGGGAGTGGGAGGAACTGAACCATTTCTCCTCCTTTATGCCCCGATCGCACATCATATCTCCCACGTGTGCCCACAGCACAGGACAGCAGCTCAAAAAGTAATTGGCACCTTCTTGGATTCAGAACAAGGTGCCTGGGAGCTCCCAGCCCCTTCCCTTCTGCTTCTGTCTCTGCCCACAGCAGAGCTTCTCTCTCCTTCCTACACTGGGTGGGGTGGGGGGGGAGAGGCGTGCACGGGCAGAGGCAGGACAGATTAAAACCTCAGAAAAGAAGTCACTGTTCAGAAAAAGTGTTCATTTTCCTATTACTATTAAACATTGTTCAAGCCGGCAGAACATTTTGCATTTCTACCATTACCCATTGTCCAAGTCTGCAACGTATGTTGCATTTCTGCAACATTGTCCTCTTAGGCTTCAGGACAAGCCTAAGCAGGGGTTCCTGTCGGCGGGTCAGTTGGCATAACTCAACTGTACTAGTTTAACATGCATGACTCAATTACACAAGAGTTAGCTAATGAGCAATGGAGAAGAAGTTACAGGTTAAAACAAATGGCGCCCAAATGAATCAAGTGTCGCCTTTCAGATGCCCACTGTTCAACAAAGACCTGGCGAGACATTTTCTTCACTGGGTATGAATCATCCAGATAAAAAGGGGAAACGAGGGCCACCTACGTTCAGAGCTTGTACAGTATGACCTCGAGGCCCAACATCTACCAGGAGCTTCCGTGCAAAAGGCCAAGCTCCAAAGAATAAAAGGGCTTACACATCAGCATTAAATAATTCTCTTAGAGATGCAAATTTCTAATTAGTTACTGTGGCAACTGTAGAGGCCTAGAAGTAAGCCCCTTACACAATGAACCTGAGAGTTTACTTTTTTGATTTACTCTAGGCCTATAAGAAGCAGGGGGGAGGAAAATAAATATTGCTTTAACTGTGACAAGAGAAGAAAGTGTAGCAAGTGAAGGGATTTCATCTTTTTGTTCCTATTCGGACAGGTCCAGGAAGAACTTTATACGTGACACACACTCTTGCCGCAAAGAGAAGCCAAACTCTCGGAGGCTTCATAAAATCATGTCTGTTATAAACCGGACGTAAACGTAAACAGAAGATTCCTTAACCTATGTTGGCACTGCACTTCTTTAAAGTGAATAGGATCTGAGATTATTCCAAAGCAGCACGTTTGGATGGAGTGTGTGGGTTGTTTTGTTCTGCATGTCCAGTTTCTGTCATTTTTAAATGGTGTATATGTAGGTCTTCAACACTGGTGTAGTACAGGGAATGCAGAATCTTTCTTTTTTATGGCTTATGGAGATTTTACTCCCCAAAATCTACTTATTGGAAAGTAATCTATTTCCCAACTTCGAACACTACGTGAACAGAAGAGATAAAAGCACTGACAAGAAAGTCTCTGGCCTCAAGGACAGAATATTAATTTTGCAGAGACATGAACTGAACAAAAAATTGTCCCAATAGAAGTTTTTTTAAATTCAGGTTTATTTATTTAAATTAAATAATGCATTCAGGAGATAAATGCATGTATTTCCCTCATCTTTCAAAAGCAAAAAAGAGAAAAATTATTGTCAACAAATTTGGGTAATATTTTCTCTGTGGCCTATATTACTTTCATCTATCTTCTTTTCTAAATAAGTAAAATTCAGAGTCCCAGTACTTGCTCAAAATAGTTCATATCCAACCTTGGAATCTTATAACTATGTTTTGTTCAGACTGTGAACTCATATATTCAGGAAGTAAATAATTAACTAGAAACTAAATGTCTCGGGGCAAGGATAGGTTTAGATACCACTTTAAACGAAGCAAAGGTAATTCCTGCACGCTTTACAAAAGAACCTGCATCCCACTCATCACTCCTCTCTCCTTCACAGTGAGCCTCTCCCCTTCACCTTCTCACAGGTTCTTCCCAAACTTCCTACTCTTCCTCTGCAAGTTTTACCTATGCAGCTTCTCAATCTCAGTCTCCTACTCTGTGAGAATATGTAAATTTACTAAGAACAATGGCTAAAAATGAGTCCTGGGGTTGCTATTCAGCTTTTAATGAGTTTCTATAGACACAATTGCTTAATCCAGAGAAGTGACTTTATTCTGTAGAGAACTGGGCAATCACAATACTTGATTCACGACATATTATCTATTGGCCTATCCAAGGCTTCCTTTTATTTATATATTTGTTTATACTAATATAAAAAACAGCATGAACCTACCAGCAAACATGGGAACTAGAATTTTGTTTAAAACTTCTATTACCACCCCGGCAGGGTGGCCCAGTTGCTTAGAGCATCACCCCAACACACTGAGGTTGCAAGTTCGATACCTGGTCAGGGCACCTCCAAGAATCAACCAATGAATGCACAGATAAGTGGAACAACAACTGATGTTTCTCTCTCTCTCTTCCTTCCACTTTCTTCTCTCTCTAAATTCAATAGTAAAAAAAAAAAACTTTTATTACCAATGTCATTCTTCTCTCTCTTATCTTCCTGTCTCCCTCAAGCCATGTCAACTGCTATGTTGAATCTTGTTGGGTGATTTTGATACTCTGATCATATTTACATGTATTCCTAAAACTATATTGCTTATTTTTTAACTTTATAATACCGTATATCACCTCTGGAAACTTCATTTGTCATTCAGCATCATCTTGCTAAGATTTATCCATGGTGCTGTAGCACTGGAATTCATTCGACTTACACGATATTACATTGTATGAATATGCCACAATTAATTTATACAATCTCTTTGCTTGGCTATTATAAATAGTGCAAAAAACATTTTCCACATGGATCCAGGTGTGCATGACACCTTAATAAGAGAGGAAATGACAAGTCAAAGGATATGTGAATTTCACTTTACAACATAATGGCAAACAGCTTTCCAAATTGCCTATTGATTTATACTCTCATTAGCAATGTGAAACAGATTAATATCTTAGATTCCCTCCATCTCTAGGTATTGTCAGATGTTTTTTCAGGAAGCACCATTATTATGAGGAAATTTAACATGAGCTAACCATATTCCCAAAATAAAATTTGCCTCTAAAATGCAAAGATGAACATCAAGTAAGTACAGTGCCTCTTTCTTAGTGGTAGGAGATATGAGGCAC
This sequence comes from Macrotus californicus, assembly GCA_007922815.1. Lineage (NCBI taxonomy): Eukaryota > Metazoa > Chordata > Mammalia > Chiroptera > Phyllostomidae > Macrotus > Macrotus californicus. The sequence goes on from VMDR010017774.1 coordinate 5,153, forward strand.
AATACTTAGTAGAATTGTCCTAGTATGCACAATGAAAGACCCCGGACAACTAAGTATTACATCATGTGTCAGGTCCCTGAATCTTCACTGGATTTATCTTGTAGGCTGTAACACTTTACTAAGCTACCCATGACATTAGTCACTTCCTTCTTAAGAGGTTCAATTTGCAGTGTGTCACCAGTACAATGGACAAGCATGATATTTTGTGAACTGTGAAGGATTTGGGTCCCTGAAGACTATGTCGTGGTGGCAAGCATGAGAATTCACATAGTCCTGACAAAAGAGAGTGCATATATACTGCTGTCATTGCCTGGAAAGAGAAAACTTATTTTGATCCTCCCTCTTGATAGAATGAAAAGTAAGGCTTTCAGCAGACCAGTAACCTGTGTTAATCTGTTGCTGTAAAAACATTATATTGGGAATGCACCTGCAGTTGGGTCTGCCACCCAAAGTAATCCACCATCGTTTGCTATGGTCTGTCTTGCAAACATCCTCTGACCCATGGCTGCATTATTCCAGTCCTGCCTCTGTGATCACATCAACTCCTCTGCCTTTCTCTTATAAAGACAATTGTGATGGGAGTTAAGGGCTCCTCATATAATCCAGGATAACCTTTCCATGTCAAGACCCTTAACTTAATCACATGGGCTAGGGGCTTGTTTCCTCACAAAACACGTTTACAGCTTCAGGGTAGAACCTGCTATCATCTTTGGGAATCTTCTATGCAGCCTCTGCCTACTTGTCCCCAAAGATTCATGTCCATCCCTCAAAAGATGCATTATGCCATTCCCAAATCCATGAAAGGCAGCCCATTAGAGCACAACTCAAGCCAAAACTTTCATCTAAATATCATCACCTCAAAAGTCCCAAATGTAATCACCTGAACTGGATATAGGTGAGAGCCTGCTTTGATTCATCCTGGGGTAAGAACCCTCCCCCCGCTCCCATCTGTGGGCCTGGAAAACTGGAAAACTAGTGATTTACCTCCAAAATAAAACTGTGGCACAGGCTTAAATGGGAGAAATTAAAAAAGTTTTGCATCAAAGGAAACTATGAACAAGAATGGAAGAAAATATTTGCAAATCATATATATAATAAGGAGTTAATATCCAGAATATATAAAGGACTCCTGCAACTCAACAATAAAAATAAACAAAACCCAGCAACCTAATTCAAAAGGGACACAGGACTTGAATAGAAGATATATAAATGACCAATAAGCATAGGAAAAGATGCTTAACATCACTAATCATTAAGGAAATGCATATTAAAACCACAGTGAGATACTACTTCACACTCATTGGGATGGCTGTCATCAAAAAGCAAACGAGCCGCCCTGACTGATGGGGCTCAGTGGGTTGGGCAACATTAGCAAACCAAAAAGTCACCTGTTCAATGTCAGAGCACATGCCTGGGTTGCAGGCTAGGTCCTTGGTCGGGGGAATGCAAGAGGCAACCGGTCAATGTTTCTCTTACACATCCGTGTTTTTCTCCCTCTCATTCTCCCTCCCTTCCCTGCTCTATAAAGATAAATAAATAAAATCTTTAAAAACAAACAACCGAGAAAGTAACTAGTGATAACAAGGATACAGAGAAATTGGAAGCTTTGTGCATTACTAGAGGCAATTACAATGGTACGGGTGCTGTGAAGAACAGTATTGTCGTTCCTGAAAAAATTAATCATAGAATTCCCATGTGATGCCGCAATTCTCTTCTGGATATAGTAAACACTAAGGAATTGAAATCAGAGACTTGAAGAGACATTGGTACACCCATGTTTATAGCGACGTCATTCACAGTAGTCAAAAGACAGAAGCAACCCAAGTGTCCATCGACGGAGGGACGGATAAACAAAACGTGGTACATACACACAACAGAATATTTTTCAGTCTTGAAAAGAAAGGGAATTCTGATGCATGCTACAACGTGAGTAAACCTTAAGGATATTATGCTGAGTAAAATAAGCCAATGACAAAAGGACAAATCTTATCTGGTTCTGCTTAAATAAGTTACCTAGTCAAATTCAGAATCAGAAAGTAGAATGGTGGTTGCCAGGGGTGGGTGTGGGGAGGGGACAGTGGGGAGTTAGTATTTAAGGGGTACGGAATTTCAGTCGGGGAAGATGAAAAAGAAAAAAAAAGCTACATTAGCAGATCTGAGGTTTTTTATAATAGAAGATTTAGGAGAAAAGAAGGGTGGAAATTCAAAGTCACGGTAAAGGTTCGGGGAAGAAAGGTCGAGAACCTGTAATTAGGAGGTCAGCCCAAATGCAGGTTCCTTTCCGAGAGCAGAGTTAGAGGGCAACATCCCCCATAAATCTCGCCTCCGGGCACAGACTGGATAGTTAAGCTAACTGTCGGAGAGGGGCAAATGCGGCCCCACCCTTCTGACAATGCCAATGGCTGCACCGCAGCTGTGCAGTCCCCGGGGTGTCCAACCCACAGCCCGTGGGCCATATGCGGCCTGGGGTGGCTATGAATGTGGCCCAACACGACATTGCAAATTTACTTAAAACCATTTTTTTTTCTCATCAGTTGTTTTTAGTGTTTGTGTATTTAATGTATGGCCCAAGACAACTCTTTTTCTTCCAGTGTGGCCCAGAGACAGCAGAAGTTTGATGTAGACAAATGATTAAGAACAGAATGGTATTTCCAATCAACTTCCCTAAGTAACCTTCACTTAAAGATTAGTATAAACTAAACTGACCCAGTAAAACACTGTGTGGAAACCAAAGGGGGGAACTGGCCATCTGTAAAACACTAATCTTCATCATGCCAAGCACTTGTAAGAGGGTGTTGTGGTGGAAAGCAATGGGCAGGCTGACCTGGGCCGCCTTTTCTTGCTGTGTGATGTACTGCGGCTGTAACCATGCAAACAGCTTCGGCAGCTTGGCGCCCTTTTATATGACTCAACAATTTGTGTTGAAGGAGAGGTTTTTATTAACAGGGTTCGAACCTTGGCAGGGAGGTGTGCTGAGAGCACTCTTGCTCTGAGCCCTCCTCTCCCACGAGACCCAGAACTTCCCTTGCTCCCAAAAATCTACAAGCCAAAACCATGCCCAGAAGTTCCCCATTTCTTTACCTGTCTTAAGCCGGCAACGCAAACAGATCTCCATCCTCTGTGGACTGTGCACTCGTGGGTTTCAGAGTGACCATCTTCTCATGGCAGCTTTCTTTCAGGATCTGGGGTGTGCTGCTCTCAGTCTCCATCTGCCATGCTGCACTGGATCAGAGTGTCCCAGAGGCTGGAGCCCAGGGAGGCACACATCCTTGCATTGGACCCTGCCTCCAGGATGGGGTTGGCCTCCCACCCATGTGGGGTCTAAGCCCCTGGTGGGCCCGGCATCTCCTGGTCCCATGAGTGCTTCCGTACATGCAGGGAGCAGGGCCAGAAGCCCAGAATGTCCAAAGGCCAAAAGCCCAGAGAGAGGGCTTGCACCAAGTTCCAAAGCAAGACAGTGACTTCTCCATACCAAGCACACGAGCAAGAGAGAGGGAGCTTTTCCTCTCTTTTCTTTAAAAGGCCCTCCTGAAATCCCATGTGCACCAAGAAGCCATAGGGAGTGTCCAGCTTTTCCTGCAGTGCATCAGTGTTCACCATTTTTGTCAGCTCACCAGTGTTTTTGACGCTCTCTTGGCTGCCATCTTTAGTCAGGGCAAAAGTTTCCCAGCAGTGGGCAGGTGCACATGCATCTGTTAGTCCAGGGTGGGGTATCCAACCCCCACAGCTCACACAGGTGCTGTATGAGCTTCCCCACCCCCACCAGCTTGTCACCAGTGACTCTGCTGACACACGTTCTCACAGTCACATTTACAATTTGCTCTGGGCAGAAGCCTCCTTCTGCAGCTTATCCCTTCAGGAAGGCACAGAGAGCTGTTAATCTGCCTTTGTTATACAATGTGCCTCAAATACTGTGCCTTCTGCTCCATTCTGTGGGCACCCTTTGCCACCCTCCTGCCTCTTGAAAAACTGGGGGGGTTCCCCTATTTTCCAGGGACCTATGCTCTGACCTACCATGTTATACTGCTGTTACCTTGTGCCTTCCACAGGGCTACCTGCTTGTCCTCTCCTCTCAGTGCCTTCCTCCATAGCAAAGTCCTCCTTGTCACCAGGTTGGAAGGCCTGATTGGTGTGGATGCTTGGATTGGATCCTGATTGGATGCTTATTTTATCACCATTAAAGGGTTTAATGATTGAAAGGCCACACCATAGCAGTCAGCCACAAAACTCTTTTCCCCCCATGAAGCCCTTTGATTCAAAATGTTCTTTGACAGGATCAGGAGTGGTTCTCATTCTACCAGGCTGCAGAAACATCTGCATTTTTTATCTCTACCTTTCGCTCAGTGCACACAGCTAATGTGTAACTGATGAAACACCTTTCTGTGGAGTGGCCCACAGTCACGCTAGGTCTCCCACCAACCTTGCTCTGGCTCTACTGTAGCAAGGCTGCCTTTGGGTCCAGTTCCCTCACTCACATCTGGTAATAAAACAAGTTCCGGGTTTATTTAGCCAGCTTACATCTTAGTCTTTTTTTCTTCTCCCATTTCCGTCTACTTGAGCAAAAGGAATAACAAAACAGGGGGAGGGAAACCCTTCCCCACAACCACTGACCTCTTTCTTTCCCATTACTGGAGATTATTGGGAAGGGTGAACCAAACACTCAAAAGTGTCAAAGCTGGATGGGGACATAGCTGAAAGGAAGTCTAGGAAAAAGACAAAAAGAAAAAAAGAAACACTCCACATGATTTAAACATCCATGGGATTTAAAAAGACGAGCAGGCAGGACTTTAAGACTGATGTGGGCAGATTTGCTAGTACAGACTGGTGGCTGGGGGTTGTTGCTAGTCCATCAAAGCATTCTGATTGTGATATCAACGTTCCAGGATAAGTCGACATTGGTCCCAACACCCCCTTCTTGCTGCTTGGCCCTGCATAACTGCTCCTTCTGAACCTATTTACTCTGGACTAGGAGTCCCAGCAGCGGGTGATGACTCCAGAGATTAGATGACAAAAATCACTTCAGAGCCTCTTAAAGTACCCTGCTGGTAGACTCAACAGTAGGCAGAACTGGGAAGGTGTGTCTGTGAACTCCCCTCTGAAATGCATCTGAATTCGTGCCTCCCTGGACTGTGTGAGGTTTGTTATCTCAGCCTGTGTGCACTATGCTTCTCTTAAACAAGTCTAGTTTATTTCAGAACATTCACCATCATCTCTTAAAAATTTCTGACTAACAGTCTTTGAAATTAAATACTTTTCCCCTGGCCGGTGTAGCTTGGTGGATTGAGTGTGGGCCTGTGAAGTAAAGGGTCACCAGTTTGATTCCCAGTCATGATACATGCCTGGGTTGCGACCAGATCCCCTCTGGGGGGCACGCGAGGGGCAACTACACATTGATGATTCTCTCCCTCTCTCCCTCTGTTACCGTCTCTCTAAAAATTAGTTAATTAATTAAAAAAAAAAACAGAATCTTTGGAAAAAGAGAAAATTAAATCATTTTCTACAGCTAAATCCTGTAACTCTATTTTGACAGGCTAGTCAAATGGGAACATGTTTTCATTCGGAAAAATACAGAGGGAACTCTTCTTAAAAACAAGTGTTCAACTGTTATTTCTAAAACAAATAGTAACTTAAAATCCAGCAGCCATGATCATTAACTAACATTTTTACTCTTTTGACCTGGACAGAGAGAATCGCAACAAGTATTAGATACTAGGAATATCAAATGGTACCTAGTATGACAGTCCACTCAGTAGTAAACATATTTTCCTCAGGTTAGATATTTTTATTTTGAAGTGACCCAATAACCAGAAAATACTATACTTGAGTCAATATGTCTATTTGATTCTATAGCAGAGCTTAAAGGCTACCCGTGCTCACATTTTTTCTATAACTAGTCTGAGACTGATCATTTGGGTGCCATTTGACATTCCACAGCCTGAGAAGCTTCCAGAAGTCCCTACTCAAAGCAGCAGCTGGGAATCTCTTCAATCCTACCATCCTTTCTTTCCTTAACTGTTACAAGTGCCTTTACCCCACCAGCAAATGTCTCTACTTGAAACTTCAAGCTCCAGAAAATCAGCAGCCTCCTCTTATCATACCTAAATGTGATGGTGATGCTGTGTGTCCCCTCTACCTACTGTGAGAACTTCAGTGAACACTGTTCTCTGAACTTCTGCTGTTTCACCTGTAAAGCGAGATCAATAGTACTCATTAAGGATGTAGGGAACAACACAAATGCAAAATACTGTTGTGTCTTTTCCTTAGGTAAAAAAAGCTTTGAAGAATATTCTAGAAGAGTGGAGTATTGTTTTTTATTTGCTCTGAATGTGTTATAACACCAGGGTTGGCAGATGTTTATAAGGGTCAGGATTTAAGGGTCTTCTCTCTATGTGACTCTGGACTAGGTTAGTCTAAAATTTCATTTGTGACTTGGTGGGCAATTTTCTTTCTCTGCACCAAATAACTGGCCTAAAACTTCCTGAGCTACAGTCTCTCCGCCTACAGTTGAGGTGATGGAATGCTGTTGACATCCATCGTGATAGATTTGCTGTGTTTTAACAAGATATTCAAACGACTATATAAGCACATGAAGACATTAAAATCCATATAAACTTATACCACTGTTTATACAGTGGTAATGTCCCCTAATTCTAGACATATACTTATCATACTCAGTGCCATAAAAATTACTGTCAATATCTTGTTTCTGGCTTTCAAACAGTAAATGAATTACTACAGAGTTTATATTGTTAAGAATGCCCAAACAACATCTTAAGTGAGTTACACTAACATGGTGAAATGCAAATGGCTTTTGGGATAAAGCACCTTTTTTTTTTTTCACCTCAGGGTGTTGTGATCAAGTTTTGGAAAATGAGTAGCTGCCCGGAGTTACTAGTCTGCCTTGGAATAACTGGTGATAGTCATTCTACTGGGGACAAGGTTTGTTGCACTCAGATATTACCATGCAGGGTTCACTTGCACTGCCCCAATCAAAGCATCATCTCTGACCAAATAAAGAAGGGGTTGATAATTTAACATTCTAATATGCCCAATATGGAGACACTATTTCTACCAGTTACCTATAAGGCTATTACTTATTTAACATTTTAAGTAATATAATTTAATATTATTTAGGCCAGATAGCAACCTTATTTAAGCCAATTTTTTTTTTTTTTTAAGACAAGGAAAAGATTAAGCATCTCAGACTTCAGGTCCTTGTAAATCCATGTATAATGGACATTCCCATATTTGCTGGGAAGAACTAGTACTAAGCCCTACTAGAATCACCAAGTATCTTCTCCATTAGCCAGACTGGAACCCCTGATTGAAAGCCGAGGTTGGCCTACAGTCGGAGGTGCCCCCCCAAAGAGGAAAGGACAGCTTGAAAAGAAGCTTCTTATCTTTGATTCCAATGCACACAGGGGTCAGGAGAGGATACAATGTTTGTAGAGGGGATTAACCCCCTACTGGTCCTGCTACCTCCGAGAACACTAGCCCCCTACCCCTACCCCCATCATGGGTAACTCAGAAAGACTCAGAATCATTTCCTGACAACAAATGCCCAAAGCTCGAAAGTGCCACTGAGGTGTAATGTGGGCAAGCTCCGCATTCCCCCGGAAGCTTCTTCTGAGAAGAGAAGTAACCGTGAGGGTGGGGTGCAGGGCGTGGTGGTGCTGTTCTGAGAAAGTGAAAAGGTCGGGACAACGCAGCCTTTAAAGCAAAACGAATGCTAACATACTTCCTCCTTACAGAAACGTACGGTCATTGAGTTCTGGGAGATAAAACTGTGATTTCAGAGCCTAAGTTCCTGGAATTAACCAAATACAATTGATCGAGCCCAAATCTTTCATCTAGAAAACAGGCAGCAGGAGGAAATATGCTTGCTTGTGGTCTTTCTTCCTTTGAAAACAAAAACAAACAAACAAACAAAAAACAGAAACTGCCTTCGGGTGGTCAATGGATGTTAAAAGCGTTTCCCTAAACACCCACGCGCCAAACTCCGCAGCGAGGGTGCACAGGACGCGTTTGTGTGTAACCCTCCGTGTTCGTCTCTGCTGCCCCTGCCCCTTCCCTCTGGGGTTACGAAACCTCAGGTCAAGGTCTCTGTTTACCTTGCCTGGCAACATTTAACACAACACCCTACGCAATGCACGCCCGGCAAACGCTTGCCCACCATCACGCTGGTGACGCTGACGGAGGTGGCTGGGGTTTGTTTTGTTTCGTTTAGTTCTGTGTTGAGTGGGTGGTGCCTAAACGGCCACTAGTTCAAACCTCGAGCTGATAAACTTTCAAGTTTCACCTATGGGAAGCTGGTTACTTGTTCTTCAGCCCCACCTCCCACAACCTCTCAGTCATATGTAAAAGCCGAAGAGAGTCCATCATTAGCAAGTGTGAATAATGCTCGAACAACACCACCAGATTGTGTTTGTCTAAAGTGCCAAAGTGAATTGTTCATTAGCATTTCTGAAAAATACTCCAATAGCACCAGCAAAGGGTGTTAAACCATTCCAGATTGTTGATGAGTTTTTTGCTTAGGGGGAAAAAAAACAACTAAGCTTCCTGGATGAAGGTCAGTATCCCCCCCCCCCCCATTTTACAGGGGCAATCAAAAGAAAATACAGGAAAGGGAGCAGTAAAGATGGGGGAGCTTCAGCTTCCCTGTGAGCTCATTTCCCTGTCTGCCTGTGAGGAGCATGGAGGAGGGAAACTAAATGTCCATGGGCTTTTAATTCCCTTTCCTTCACTAGATGTCATATTTTTCTTCCTTTAAAACTATTTTCTACTGCCTTACATAGGTAATCAGTTTTCTGCTTGGTAATTTGTAATAAGTTTTTTGCCTGGCTAAAGGATCACATTGCCTAGATTTTACATTATTAATAGAGGGCAGCACAAAAAATGCACTTCCTTGACATATTCTGAAGGAAGACCAAGTATATAAGTATTAGAGCCATACACTGTGATTTTATTTTGCTTCAGATGCTTTGAAACATGTAATTATGAATACAACTCCTTGTGAACTTGTCCTCATTAACTTAGTAATTAGCAAGATCTTGTTTGATCTTGGAATTCATTAGACATTGCAGTTGGAAGACTGATTTGATTTTAACACATCAGACTTGACCATTAGGGTGATAAGAAAAGAAATATGATTTTCTTGATTACATTCTGCAAGGCTGCACTATGCCTAATTAAAGAGTTTTACAGTAGAAATATTTTTAAAATAGCATTATCACATTTCTTTTAACATGAAAGCAGCAGAAACTTCAGCTTAGTAAAAGGTTGTCACGGATTAAGTTACAGACAGAGTTGTACGGCTAAGTTCCTTTCTCATCTACTCACCATGCAGTCCTGTAAGCATGAAAAAGAGGTGGCAAGGTGGAGTTCAGAAAGTTCCTTCTTGCCCTTTAATTCCCAAAGTAGCCCCTCTATATTCTAGAATTCTATTCAAAATTCTACCCAGTGCAGTCAGTTAAACTTTGGTTCTAGTCTGGTACTTGGCAAATAACTGGTTCATTAATTCTCTTAGTAAATTGTGTTTGACCATTCTTGCCACCTCCTGTATTTGTTGCAAGTGTGCATTTAGGTCTTTCAGAAGTTAATTTAATATTTTATATAAGCTCTGTGAAGAATGTTAGAACCCAGGACAGATTTGAAATCACAGCTACTTTATCCTGAGTTCTCTTAGCCCCTTCTCCTTGGAAATCTTTTCTGTCCTCCCTGCCAAGAGGTGGTTTGTTCATTCTGATTGGGGAACATGCTACATGGCAAAGCAATCCCTCCCAACAACATTTATAAAGTTTCTAATTATTAAATATATTTTAATTGCCTCTCTATTGCTTCTACCCATTAACCACAGAAAAATCCTTCTAATAGTTACTAGCATACATTATGCTTTCTTACAAATAATGTTCTTCAGACTGAACCTGCTGGGCTCCCCAATACAGCTTTCAGTTCCTTCCGTATCCTGTCTACTTCCTCCTGGGCCAGTGTCGTCTGGCAGATGCAGTGGCAACACCAAACAGAGTGATACACAGGGACTGGCCCATTTATGAAGAAAGGTACTGTTACCATCTCCCCAGTTCTGGACACCATGTATCTCTTAATAAAGTCTGATTGCATTTGTTTTGGGGGATACCTTGGCCTCAACCTGGATTATTACAAAAAGCAGAGCATGAGATAAGAGATTGTATGTAGACAAAAGTGATAGTGTTTGGGAATAAGTAGAATTAGGAAATGAGAATAGGGGATACAAAGAATAAAATGGAATGAAGAACACCAGTACATTACCCAGTTGGTCACCACTGTGGGTAACTGGGACTCTGTCCGTCCAGGACCCTCTGATGAGCTGAATAGAATATACTTCAGTACTTTCTGCCAGGGAATGAAAGAAGAACATAGAAACCCACTGGCTACCCTCCCTGAGTGATTCAGGGCCATGGGATGTCATTGGTCGTGAGATGTCAAGTCCCTTACCCTTCCAGGTCTGCACCTGTGCAAGGTCCGTTCTGCCATCACAGAAGCCTTGGTGAGAAAAAAAAAAAAAAGCAAGACTTAAGAGCTGTGAAGTGCCCATGTGTGACGCCGCTTCCCAACAGCCATGGCTTTAGGAAAAGGTAGACTGAGAAGGTGTGAGGCAGGGGACAAGAGGTGTCCTACACAGGGAACTGAATCCCAAGGCCAAGTAGTATTGAACTTGCGGCCTACTGACTCCATAGTATTTTATCCTTTTGTACCACTGGGTTCATTGTTGCTATTGTCTGACTTTCAAAAGTTACAGAATCACAAATATCTTAGAGGTAGACTGGACCTTCGAGATTATTTTAGAGATAAGGAGACTGCTGCATAGATTGGGGAAACAGTTCTTTTGAAGTCACAAATCTAGTCTAAATAACTGCCTCCATGTGCTATATCACTTTGTAGAGAGCTTTTAAACTATACACATGAGAAACATTTCTCAGATGTCTGAAACATAGGGATGAATTAAACTGATCTGAATGCCATTACCTTCTTTAGGAGAATTCTTATAGTTTGGTTCTGCTGATTACAAAGGTATTTATTTAGCTTCCTGAGGTTCCCATTTATACTGGAATTTCTTACCAGAAGATGCAGCAAATCATTGTCTGTATTCTACTTTTCTTTATCTTATTACTAATGCCCTTAAAATGTTTACGGATTTTTTAAAATTGTTGTAGAGTTGAAATCTAGCAGCATAAATAGCAATATGTTCAAAATGGGTATAATTGGAAGCAGGGACAGCTGGGGAGAGGCCAGGAGCCAGCCTGCCTGGGTGCATCATGGGTTGCTCAGGGGCCATGAGCATCAGGCAAGTTACCCTACCTCTCCCTGCCTTATTTTTCTCATCTGTAAAATAGGTACAATTACAGTACCATGCCATGAGGCTATTAGGATGCTTCAATGAGTTAATATTTGTAAGTCCCTTAAGTGCCCAACACAGAATAAGTTTTGTTAAAATAATCAGACATTGAAATTGGTCTCTGGGAGTGGGGAGGGTTGTTTGTTTTTTACATCATTGTCAAGGCTACTTTTTTAATTCATACTATCTTAACTTTTTTCTCTCAAATATAGAAGTTGGACATGTCTGTGGTTGCATATATTTGTATATGTATCTTGTAGTATATACTATTAAAAGGTAAACAGATATATTAAAAATTTCAAGAGTTTATTAGAGCAAAAATTGATGTGAATCAGGAAGCATCCAACCTACCAAATGTGAAGGAGCTGTACAGATGTACAAAATGAAAGACTTTTACAGACATAAGGGAGAGAAAGCAAGGAAGTTATATAAGGCAAAAATGCAGGTTAGTTATTGCAAAGTTCCTTTCCTTTAGGGCATGGCAGGGGTCCATCAGGCAGATGACCTAACTATTGTTGATGAGGCAATTCCTGATTGCCTATCAACCAGGCAAATTCTGGTTTAGGATTCCATTTCTGGGAAAGCCAAAACTGTGATTAAGTCTTCAGTTGGTCATGTGGGGATTAGCATAAGTGACTCCATTTTAGGCCTGTTTCTTGTTTTTCATAGTACTTTATTACATTTATTTATGGCACAATTTCCTCTTTTGATATTAAATATAGTAAAAGCATTTCTTTACCAAATCCTGGGTTTTGAAAATATTGTCTGCTTAAAATTTCTCACTCAGATTTTAATAACAATAATTTTAAGAAGGAACAATTGGACAACAACAACAATGAATCTAACAAAGTAGAAGAAATAAAGATGTTCGAATTGTGTTTCCTGATACAATTTTAAACCGTAGTAACCGCCTGAATGAGATATTGTACTGATGATTCTTTCAAAACATTTCAGGCCCCTTTGAGTTGAAATGAATGTATCCATTCAGATACATGAACTGTATTTAATATATAATTATGGTATCTTTTCCATCAAGTGGAAATAGCAGCACTTACATCATCTTCCTCACAAGTTTGTAAAATTGAACATCTCAAAACAAATTTTTAAAATGCAACACTTCTATTGTTAATCAGCCCTCTGCCCATATAACTCGACTCAAAAATAAGTAATTAAATATTCTGCGAACTTTAAAATAGTCTGTTTGCAGAAGTTATTATTTGTGAATGGATAGATTCAGGCATTCTTCACGAGGCTGGAAAAGCGGCCACATTTCCTTTAGAAAGTTCAAAAGCCGCCCTGCTCCTTGCTGACAATCTCAGACACACAGTGAGAGGAGACTCACAAGTCGCCCTGGCAGAACAGGGTAATTTAGAAACTTACTGTCCATCTCCTGTCTATTTGAAAGGTCTTAACAAGGTAATATCTGTAGGATTATTTTACTTCTTGGGTCTGCAACAAAAATTTCTGCCCCCTCTCCACTCTGTTTGCAGCCTGAGCACCAGCTCAGACATCTGTAAACACGCCGGCTGTTTAAAAGGAAATTCTAGGGCTTAATGAAGTCTGCACGTCGGCAGGCCCGGCCTGCTGGGTTCAAGACGCTGAAAGCAACCGCCGAGAGAATTTCTCAGCCTTTAGAAACTGTCTCAGTTCTGTGAGTCTGCTCAAGTGCATGAAGGCTGTGTGCAAGGGAGGGCACCTGCTGCGTGGGCTTGCTCTCCTCCCAGGGGCTCGGAAGAGGTGAGAGGGCTCCTCCACAGCTTCTCTTTTCCTTGAACTGACACAATAGTCTCTTCAGCAGGTCCCTCTGGCAGGGAGTTCTCCCTCTCGCATCTCTCACACTGGGACATTTTTCCACATTTCCAGGATTAGGGCCACTTTTACTTAGATCTATGTGTGCTGCCTCCACGTACAAAGGAGCACTTGGGGACAGGATTAGTAGGATTAGAAGAGATTCACATATGTCCAGTTCAAGCAATTGGTATTCAAAGCTTTACACTTTCAAATGCCACCAAGAGAGAGAAAAGGAACAAGGAGCTTGCTTTGCATTTCAGCACCTTCAAGAGAGGAACAGTGCTTTTGATTGGTGTTTAAAGCAGAAGGGATAAACAGATTCCTCTTTGGTTTAATCCAGTCCAGCCCACTCAGCCCCAAATCCGTGGAAACAAATAGCAGTGCTCCCAGGCTCTGAAATCACAAACTTCTGCATTTTGGTGGCTGCTGGTGTTCCAAGGACCACGCCACAGCGTGTGTTTGCAGCAGGTTCCTCTCCCAGTTGTGATTGCTGGTTCATGTGTCAGTGTTTCTTTAGGGTCTCCCTTGTGGCACAGGTATCACAATGGCCCTCAGCTTTGCAGCAATGACACAGCAGAGGTGTAATTTGTTTTCGTTTGTTGGTGTTGTGGGCGGAGTGACAGGTGTTACGAGGGATGGAAAGTAAAGGAAAACAGAATTACACTTGAAATCTGAAAAACAGTTGTCGAAATGATGACATTGCTTCTTATACCTGCTGTGGAGACAGAAGTAGACACAGCCCACCACCACTCATGCAACAGGACGATTTTTCTTAGCAATCCACTGTTCCTCCTCCACCTCTTAATACTATAAAGGCCTGTTTTCCTTTATAAAGGAGCAAAGTATTAAGGAAAACAGCTACCACCGTTTTTAGGTTGTACATGTTACTGTATCACCACTGATTCTATAACTCCCATGAGCAAATATGTAATAAGAGTTTTGCTCTAGATTATATCATATTTTATAGTTTACCTAGCAATAGGAAATCTTGATTATAAGATTCTATTTTGATGTATTTTTTGGTAATACTTTGACACCTTTTTCAATGCGGTGGTATTTTGAAAGATTAACTTCTCATAAACTCTGGAATATTACTTTCAAAGAAAAGATGGTCATAAAAATCATACCCTTTCTTATGGATAAGTCTTTTTCTAAATCCATTTTATTAACAAAAAAAGATTTACATTAGTTGTTATTAGTCCTGGGGTCCAGTCCCAAATCTGTTATTAATTAGATATTAACCTTAAGCAAATCACTTGTTTTGGAGGGTGTTTGTTTGTTTCTTTTGCCCATAAATTCTTCATGTATAAAATAAAGAGGTTGGACAAAAATGTTAGTAGCTTGCATTCCTCAAATTGTACAGTTTATAAACTGCTTTTACATCCCTCCTTAAGGTATTTTTGAGCTTAAACATTCTATTTTTCTCTTCATAATCATTCCGAAACAAAGCCACTTA
>VMDR010017775.1:0-19764 GCA_007922815.1 Macrotus californicus
TTTGCCAGATTGGGGAAGTTCTCCTTCATTATTTGTTCAAATAAGTTTTCAATTTCTTTCTCTTCCTCTTCTCCTTCTGGCACCCCTATGATTCAGATATTGGAACATTTAAAGACATCCTGGAGGTTCCAAACCTCTCCTCATTTTTTTGAATTCTTGTTTCTTCATTGTGTTGTGCTTGAATGTTTCTTTCTTTCCTGTGGTCCACAGCATTGATTTGAGTCCCGTTTTTCTTCCCATCCCTGTTGATTCCCTGTACATTTTCCTTCATTGCCTTTATTGTCACCTTCATTTGTTTATCTAATTTGTGACCAAATTCAACCAATTCTGTGAGCATCTTCATTACCAGTGTTTTGAACTGTGCATCTGATAGGTTGGCTATCTCTTCATCACTTAGTTGTATTTTTTCTGGAGCTTTGATCTGTTCTTTCATTTGGGCCATGTTTGTTTTTTTGGTGCACCTGTTACGTAGTAAGGGGAGGAGCCTTAGGTGTTCACCAGGGCGGTGCAACCCACACTGTTGCATAGTGACACTGTTTGTGGGGGAGGGGACCAAGAGGGAACAATGGCGCTTGCTCCGCTCTCTGCTGGTTTTCAGTGACTTTCTGCACTACCCACAGTCCAATTGGGCCCCTCTGGTGCTGATTCTGGTGCTGATTCCCGGGTGAGTGGGCTTGTGTACGTTCTAGGACCCTGTTGGTCTCTCCAACGAGCTCTCCTGTGAGTCCGGGAGTTTCTCCCACTGCTGCCACCTCCATCCCCACAGGAGCTTCCAATCAGAGGCTTTGAGGCTTTATTTCCCCTGTGCTGGAACTCTGGGTTGTGGGGTCTGTCTCACTCCCCAGTTGTTCCTCCCGGTTTATCTGCACAAGGGAGTGGGACTCCCGGTTCGCAGTCACCTCCTCTCTCGGTCACCGTGCCTTTCCCTGGTCCACCAGCCGCTGCCCTGCTGCGCGTGTGAGTCCTCTTCGCCCAGCCGTTCTCACCCCTCTTACTGGTCTGGATGAAAGTTTCTTCTTTAATTCCTTGGTTGTTGGACTTCCATACAGTTCAATTTTCTGTCAATTCTGGTTGTTTTTTGTTTTAAAATTTGTTGTTGTCCTTCTTTTGGTTGTGCGAGGAGGCATAGTGTGTCTACCTATGCCTTCATCTTGGCCGGAACCTCAGAAAAGAAATTTTTGGCTGTCCCAATGCTATGTTTGATTGTTGAGTTCAACCCTGAACCAGGGTTGCAGGCATGGTATTTGCTTTCCTGCTTGGCTGGGGATGGGACGCTGGGGTCTGACTGTATAGGTGTATACAGCCTCCTATATCACTGGCATCTTGGCAACTCATATCAATATGATGTGAGAACTAACCTATAATCCCAAGCTGTGGGACTTTTATCCCTGATCAGTTTCACTCCTGCATAAGATCTAGAAAAACAAGCTACATTGTCTGTATGATTGGGATCCCATCCTTTGATTTCATTGTCAATAAAGAAGAGGGCAATGAGAATTGGGAAAGGGTTGGAAGGGCAGGATAGATGGCAGGGAAGAGGGAGGAGGTTGGGAACCACCACACAAGTTTGAAAAGTTGCTTCTCAAATAGTTCATTTCAATTCACTATTTTGATACTAAATAAATGTGTTATATTCTTGGTTTTGAACAAGTTCATTCTTTGAGAAGACATATTTCCCTCTTCCATTCCCATTTCCTTTTAAAAATACAAAACTTTTTCAGACAGCATCTTTTTTTAAAAATGTGATTCTGACACTCGTGGGAAGACTCTTCGCTCCTTGCACCTGACTTCTACCCTTCAGTTAGGCCTCAGCTTAGGTGCCACTTCCTCCTGGAAACTACCCCCAAAGCTCCAGTCCAAGTTAGGTCATCCTCTGTGGTGGTGTTTTTGTATTTCATTTTTTCATTACAGTTGACATTCAAAATTATTTTATATTAATTTCAGGTGTACAGCATAGTGGTTAGACAATCAAACACTTTACAAAGTGTTCCCCCTGATATTTCCAGTACTCGTCTGGCACCATTTATAGTCATTACAATATTACTGACTATATTGCCTATGCTGAACTTTACATCCCCATGGCTATTTTGTAACTACCAATCTGTACTCCTTAATCCCTTCACCTTTTTCACCCATCCCCCCAACTCCCTGCCCTTCTGGTAATCATCAATTTGTTCTCTGTATCTGAGTCTGTTTCTGTTTTGTTTGTTTGTTTGTTTGTTTTGTTTTTTAGATTCCACATATAAGTGAAATCATATGATATTTGTCTTTTTCTATCTGACTTATTTCACGTAGCATCCCAAGTGCCCATTAACAGCCAAGTGGATAAAAAAAGCTATGGCACACATTTACAATGGAACGTTACTCAGCCTATTCCTTGTCTGAGAACTTCATTGACAGCAGGGACTAAGTATGACTTATTCTTTGCTATATTCCCTGGGCTAATAAAGTCTTCAGCATAAAATAGGTGCTAAAGAAATGTTTGATGCATGAAAAATTGAATGAGTTGTATATCCATTGATTCTCCCCTGTTCAGCAGCAATTTGTTCTGACAGTTAAGGGCTAGGAAATAAACTCATTTCTTGTCATACTCAAGGGTGAAAAAGGTCAATGTGAGCAATGGTAGAAAGAAGTAAGCATTTGGTTCTGGAATCTTTTGGCAAACTAAATTGGTTTAAGTAATTTAATTGTACTAAAATCTCATGTATAAATCACAGACAGCCATGATTTTACCTTTGGGCAAGTGCATACATCCACATGCACATATCATTCCATTCATTCATTCTCTCCTTTTCTTAAATGTGTTCTAGCGATACAAAGCCACTGTGCCAGGCAGCCAGGGCTTTAGCAGCCTCAGGCCATGGAAGTCTAACCTTTTGTTTTGTGCCATCAGTCAGCTTTCTGTAAAATTCATTGGAAGAACCAGTCAATTTCTCAAATGGCCAGAACTGCCTGGTTCTGCCATTAGAAAGCTTATATTTATTTCTTTAGGCTGGCTTCTTCTACCTGCTGGCTTTCCCCATCTCGTGACCATGCAGCAGAATAACATAATGCAGGAAAATGCTTTGTGCTCATGAATAAAAGAAGATATTTAAGAGCAAAGTCTAAATTCCTGCCCTGTGAGTCTTCTCTTTTTAATCAGTTTTAGGTGTACAGCTCAGCGGCACTAAGTTATATTAACAGTGTTTTGCTACATTAGTCACCATCCATCTCCAGAACTTTTTCATCCTCCCAGCTGAAACTCTGTGCCCATTAAATACCTCTCCATTCCTCCTCCTCCTGTTCCCTGTAACCACCATTTTACTTTCTGTCTCTGTGAGCTTGACTACTCTGGGATCATATATTTGTTCTTTTGTGACTGGCTTATTTCATTTAGCATAATGACCTCGAGGTTTATCCATGTTGTAGCATGTGTCAGAATTTTCTTCATTTTAAAGGCTGAATAACATTCCATTGTATGACTAGACCACATTTTGTTTATTCATTCATCCTTCAGTGGGCACTTGGGTTGTTTCTACCTTTTGGCTATTGTAAACAATTCTGCTATGAGCATCTGTTTGAGTCCCTACTTTCAATTCTTTTAGGTATATGAGGTGTGTCCAGAAAGTATCCAGCTATGTAATATGTTCAATAGAGGCATTTATTGAAGAAGATACAAGATACAAGAAACATTGTACATAGGACAATGATGTCTTAGTGACCCTCAAAGTAGGCACCTTGGGAGCTCACACAGTTCTCCCAGCGTCATTAGCAACCGTAGGCCTATGTTCTTTTTACTCTGGTAGCAGAAGCTGTGGAACGAATTTTGGCATGACACATTTCATATAAAGATCCTAAATGAAAATCTCAGACACAGTAGTTTTTGGAATCCCTAGACCAGCTTCTAGTTTTTGCACTGTCAGTTGCTGAACTTTGTTGATTGCAGCCCATACGCATTCAACATTCTTAGGTGTTCTGCTTTTTGCAGGCCTCCCAGAACAGATTGTTGACCATCTTTGAAGCATTTGTGTCACACTTATATTTGCACTGCATTCATTGCATCATCCCTGAAAGCCTTCTGAATCATCAGAATAGTTTCCATGGAAGAATGTTCAAGCTTAATGAAAAATTTGGTGCAGATTCCTTGATCTACTTGCTCAGTCATTTTGAATGTGATGGCCACACAGTACATGTGCTCACTCAGCAGTGTCTATTGTTCCCACTGACTAGCACAGTGAAGTTGTCATTGTTCATGCATGCACACTCCAGCATTCCAGTCCACTCTCCTTGGCTGCCAGGTTACATCAATGTTGTATAAACCATTCTTGTTGTATTAACAATGGCTGGTCTTTTTCCAGACAGACCATATATCTAAATATGTACTTCCTGTATCATATGATAATATTGCATTTAATGTTTTGAGAGATTGCTAAACTGTTTTCCTAGCTCCTAATTTTTTTAAGTCTACCATCTCAGAGTCTAGACCCACAAGATTTGTCATAGGGGTTGTTAGGTTACTGTTAGATTGGGTTTTAGTTTGCAAACCAGGAAGAGGGCTCTCACCAGACAGTCTACCATCACTCTAATCCTGGGCATCTCTGTCTCTAAGAAACAGATATCTATTGTTTAAAAAGATTGGCTTTGAGGCCCAGGCAAATTTAGACAGTGGGACAATAAGTGCTTTAGAAGAAGACTGGGATCCAGCATAGCTTTATCATATCCCAGGTAATAATCTTGGGAAAATTATTAACCACTTTGACTGGTAGTCTTCTAATCTCCTGTAAAGTGAGCATACTACTTTACTTCCAAGGATCACTGAGGGAATTAACATAGATAAAAATACACAGAGCAGACTTCCAGCCAAGATGGAGGCATATGTAGATATACTGTGCCTCCTCACACAACTAGAAGGATGACAACAAATTTAAAAACAAAAAACAAGAGGTAAAATATCTGTACTCAGAAAACTATACAACACTGAAGAAAGAAATTAAGGAAGACATAAACAAATGGAAGTGTGTACCATGTTCATAGATTGGAAGAATTAACATCATCAAGATGTCCATTCTACCCATAGCAATTTATAGATTCAATGCAACACTTATTAAAGTACCAATGACATATTTCAAAGATATAGAATAAACATTTCAAAAATTTATATGGAACCATAAATGACCCTGAGTAGCCACAGCAATTTTGAGAAAGAAGAACAAAGTAGAAGGGATCATAATACCTGATATAAAACTGTATTATAAGGCCACTGTAATCAAAACAGCCTTGTACTGGCATAAGAATAGACACATAGACAAAGGGAACAGAAATGAGAACCCAGAAATAAACCCAAATCTCTACTGTCAATTAATATTTGACAAAGGGGACAGCAGCATAAAATGGAGTAAAAATAGCCTCTTCAAGAAATGATGTTGGGAGATCTGGACAGCTACATGCAAAAAAATGAAACTTTATTACCCACTTAAACCATACACACAAAAAAAATTCAAGGTGGATAAAAGACTTAAATATAAGTCGTGACACCATAAAAGCCCTTCAGGAGAACATACACAGGAAAATCTCAGATATTCCACACAGCAATATTTTCACTGTTATGTCCCCTAAAGCAAGGGACATAAAGGAAAGGCAAAACAAATGGGATCTCATCAAAATATAAAGCTTGTGCATGGCTAAAGAAAACAGCATTAAAATGCAAAGAGAAACAACTGTATGGGAAAACATATTTGCCAATGATACCTCAGACAAGGGTTTGATCTCTAAAATATATTAAGAACTCACACAACTCCACTCCAGGAAGACAAACAACACAAGTAAAAAATGGGTAAAGGACTTGAACAGACACTTCTCCAAGGAGGATATACAGAGGGCTCAGAGACATAAGAAAATATGTTCAGCATCACTAGCCATCAGAAAGATGCAAATTAAAACCACAATGAGATACCATTTCACACCAGTGAGAATGGCCATCATAAACAAATCAATAAACAACAAGTGTTGGAGAGGATGTGGAGAAAAGACAACTCTAATGCACAGTTGGTGGGATTGTAGACTGATGCACCCACTGTGGAAAACAAAATGGAATTTCCTCAGACAACTAAAAATGGAACTGCCTTTTGACCCAGAAATTCCACTGCTAGATTATATCCTAAGAACCCTGAAACACCAATCCAAAAGAACCTATGCACCCCAATGTTCATAGCAGCACAATTTACAATATGCAAGAGCTGGAAGCAACCTACGTGCCCATCGTAAATGAATGAATCAAAAAACTATGATACATTTACACAATGGAGTTCTATACAGGAGAAAGAAAGAAGGAGCTCCTACCCTTTGCAACAGCATGGATGGAACTGAAGAGCATTATATTAAGTGTAATAAGCTAGATGGTGAAAGACAAATACCATATGATCTCATCTTTAAGTGGAACCTAATCAACAAAACAAACAAGCAAGCAAAATATAACCAGACATTGAAATTAAGAACTAACAGTAACCAGAGAGGAGCTGGGAGAGGATAATGGGGGGAAGTGGGGGCAGGGTTTTCAGGAACATATATAAAGGACACATGGACAAAACCAAGGGGGGATGGGATCAGGGGTGGGAGGTGGGGATGGCTGGAGTGTGGGGGAGTGGTGGGGAGAAAATGGAGACAACTGTACTTGAACAACAATAAAAAAATTTTAAAACCCTTAAAAACAAAAAACAACCAGAACTGCCAGAAAATCGAACTGTATGGAACTCCGACAACCAAAAAGTTAAAGAAGAAACACTCATCCAGACTGGTAGGAGGGGTGGAGACAGGCAGACGGGGCAGAGGGGATTCATGGCAAAGCAGTATGGCTGGAGGACTTCGCCAGGCAAAGTTGTGGCTGGCCGTCTGGGCAGTCCCACATTTGCCCTCAGATAAACTGTGAAAAACAACTGGGGAGCAAGACAGACCACACAACCCAGGGTTCCAGCGCAGGGAAATAAAGCCTCAAAACCTCTGACTGAAAAAACCAGGGGGTTGTAGCAGCAGGAGAAACTTCAAGCCTCACAGGAGAGTTCATTGGAGAGACCCACAGGGTCCTAGAATGTTCACAAACCCACCCACCTTGGAATCAGCACCAGAAGGGCCCAGTTTGCTTGTGGGTAGCAGAGAAAGTGACTGAAAGCCAGCCAAGAACTGAGAAAGCAGCATTGTTCCCTCTCAGATCCTTCCCCCACATACAGTACCACAATGCTGCCACTTGGGTTACCCACCCTCGCCAGTACCTAAGGCGCTGCCTCTTACTACATAACAGGCTCATTGAGACAAAAACATATGGCCCAATGAAAGAACTGTTCATAGCTCCAAAAAAAAATACAACTAAGAGATGAAGAGATAGCCAAACTATCAGATGCACAGTTCAAAACACTGGTAATCAGGATGCTCACAGAAGTGGTTGAGTATGGTTGCAAAATAGAGGAAGAAGTGAAGGCTCTGCAAAGTGGAGTAAAGGAAAATGCACAGGGAACCAACAGTGAAGGAAAGGAATCCAGGACTCAAATCAGTGGTTTGGACTAGAAGGAAGAAATAAACATCCAACCAGAACAGAATGAAGGTACAAGAATTCAAAAAAATGAGGAGAGGCATAGGAACCTCTGGGACACCTTGAAACATCCTAACATCCGAATCATAGGGGTTCCAGAAGGAGAAGAGGAAGACCAAGAAATTGAAAACTTTTTTGAACAAATAGTGAAGGAGAACTTCCCCAATCTGGCAAAGGAAGTAGACTTCCAGGAAATCCAGGAAACCCAGAGAGTCCCAAAGAAATTGGACCCAAAGAGAAACACACGTCATCATTAAATTACCCAAGATTAAAGATAGAGAAAAGCAGCAAGAGGAAAGGAGAGAGTTACCTACAAAGGAGTTCCCATAAGGCTATCAGCTGATTTCTCCAAAGAAACCCTACAGGCAAGAAGGGGCTAGAAAGAAGTATTCCAAGTCATGAAAGGCAAAGTCCTACATCCAAGATTACTCTATCCAGCAAAGCTATTATTTAGAATGGAAGGGCAGATAAAGTGCTTCCCAGATAAGGTCAAGTTAAAGAAGTTCATCATCACCAAGCCCTTCTTATATGAATTGTTGAAGGAATTTATCTAAGAAAGAGAAGATAAAAAATATGAACAGTGAAATAACAACAAACTCACAACTCTCAACAACTGGACATAAAAAAACCAAAACCAAACTAAGCAAAGAACTAGAATAGGAACAGAATCATAAAAATAGAGATCACATGGAGAGTTATCAGTGGGGAGGGATAGGGGAAGAATCAGGGAAATGGTACAGGGAATATGAAGCATAAATGGTAGGTACAAAATAGACAGGGGGAGGTTAAGAATAGTATAGGAAATGGAGAAGCCAAAGAACATATACATAACCTATGGACATGAACTAAGGGGTGGGTATGTGGGTATGTGGGTGGGAGGGAAGGTAATAAAGAGGGGGATATGGGACAACTGTCATAGCATAATCAATAAAATATATATTTTTTAAAAGAAAATACACAGAAAGCATTTTGTGCAGTGCCTGGTTGAATAAAGGCTCAACAAAGGTTAATCCCTTTAGTCTTTTACATTTCATGTCCATACCCTTTCTACCTGGAAGCCCTTTCTCTCCTCCCTCAGCACCCCATGAAATCTGTGACACTCTTCTCCAGAATACCCATCTGCCTTGGCCTAGCTCCATTCTCTCCAGGCCTCCCTCTTTGCAGATGTCACTTGAAAGGAGCTCCTAACGCACATGCCAAGGAGTTCAGTCCATATTTTAATGCATTGGGCTCTCTGGGGCATTTGGTTTTTAACAGGGATCGAGCTTTCAACCTAAGGATGAATCCTTAATGACAGTGCTTCTTCAGACACTTGGGACAGAACTTGGACAGTAATGATCGCACTTGACCCTCACTATGAACTTTAGATCCCACTGTGGGCCCCACTATCTACCTTTCATGGGCTGAGATAATGTTGAAGTAGAGAGAATAATCAGCGTGAAAAACAACATGACAAGTCAGTTGTCGGGAACTGAGAGGTGACACATATTTCTGACCAAACTGCTCAGAAGAAAAGTGATATTTCATGCTTGAAATGTTCATCTCACAAAAAGCCCTGGAATATGCTAATTAATGTAAGCAGAGCAAAGACCTTTCTGCTAAAGAATGGTTGATACCACTAAGTGATCCAGTGAGATCACATTCTGAAATGGATAGCCCACACTAAGGGGACTCGATACGCTGCCCTTTTGGCTAGAATTTTCTGGGGTGGAAATAGAACTCATCACCATACAGTTTGCTAGTATATGAAGGAAAAGTGAATTAGTTTCGACCAACAATTGAGGTACAGGCTCTAAAATGAATTTGTGTATTATTTTCTAGTGTGAGAAGTTGTCTGATAGATGTAGTTTGTATACTAAAATGTTGGAATTTCTGGGCCTTTTGATGGATTACAGAGACAAGTAAAATATATTAGAACATATGGTACCTATCCTAGTGAAATTCCCTACCAACATAGGGACCAAAAACAATTGAAACTTTTGGTGGTGTGAATTTGGAGACACTGCCAAAAGTTGGACTCTCCCTGTACCTACCCATACCACCTGCAGTCTCTGGCCAAATGCTGCCAGGAGGTTTCTTGCTAAGTGGATGACACCATGCAGTAGGGCTGTGTTTGCCTCACTGAGCATGCCTCAGACTTGACAAGGTACATAAGGTGCTATTCTTGCAAATATCAACTCCTCAGTTCAAAACCTAAAAATGAAATAAAGAGAATTTTAAACATAATGCACAGATCAATTGAGAATATGGTTCCAAGCATGAGATTATGAAGCCATGAAGCTGCTTTCAGTGTGTCTTGCATATTCCCCTGATGACCTGCTTGTTCTGACTTGCAGTACAGCAGAGGAAGGGAAGGCATCATGCCTTACAGCTTTTACACAGGTGGGACTGCAGATCATGTAGCCTTTCTCAGGTGGCTTTTAACCCTTAGCTCCTGCCTGACTGAAGAGAGTAAGGCCACACGACAACTGAAGTTTGGACAAGAAAATATCCTCAGGAGCATTTATGAATATAAAATAAACAACCTCTTTGCCTTTAGTTTTACCTTCAAGTGGCCATTGGCTATACTAGTCAGGAAAGGCTAGGTTATGTAGCAGAACAAAAATCCTTCAACAAAGGTATATTTTTTATTCATGGTCTATATCAAACACAGATCAGCAGGTGTGGAGGAGTAATCTGTTCCACACAGTCACTCAGGAACTCAGGGTAACAGAGGCCTTGCCATCTGCAATGTGGCTGGTGGCCTAGGCAAGACAAGGTCCTGCATAGAGAGTGCACATCTGTGGTTCAGGTCAGAAGTACACATCACTTCTGCTTGCAGTCAATTGGCTAGGACTAGTCATATCACACCATTGAATGGCAGGGAGGTTTGACATGTAGTCAATTTAAGTACCTGAAGGAGAGGAGACTGGGAAGTGAGCACTAGCAATGCCTATCAGATTTTATAATTTCATTCTTTCATTCACTCATTCATTCACCTAATGAGCCTGTATGAAATGCAATTTAAGGCTCTATAAGGGATACAGGCACACATAAAATACATTCCCCTTCAAAATCAGGAGACATCATAGCTCAGGCTGGGAAAGGTAAGGTTTGAGACTTTGATCATCCATATGCAAAGAATTACATCATTTGGAATATCTCTTCCCTAAAAGATGGAGAATGATTGCCCAGAGGAAGGGCAGATCAGATAGTGCCTGACATGCAAATGCAGGAATTACAAATGACCCCCACCATCAAGGGCTTGGCAACTTCCCTCACCCTATCTGCAGGAGTACCACTCCTGGGCCCTGGAAAGCAGGAGGTAGTGTTCAGGGAAACTTTAGAAGAAGATGTGAAAAGCAAGAATATGTGGTTGATGATTTATAGTTGGCTCTGAGGCAGGGCTGGATCTCTCTGTCACAGTGGCTTCTCTTAACACTGTCCCAAGAATTTCTTTTGATTTAAGTTATGTCTACAATTCAATGAATTTGAGATCCACCATGGTTATTGAACAACTTCTTTTAAAAATCTACATACTGCCCAGAGGATTCTGAAACTTATAGTTATTGAGTGTGGGTCCATTCAATCAGGTATTTTTCTTTTCTAACACCTAGCTGAAGCTGGGATGAGAGGGCATTTGATTGAGTGCCAAGGACAAACTGGGTTAAAGGACTTGCGGCACCACTAGTAAAAATAGGGATGTTGGGGAAGAAACACATTAATCCAGGGAATGAGGTCCTTTTTAAGGTTGTTCAGGTCCTTTTCTAGGGCTGACTGCTCTAGGATACTGGGGAGGTGAGGGAAAATATTTCAGTGGGTCCCTGCTCTGTGACAGGCATCTGCTAGGAGCTTCACATACATTCAGCACATTTTATACTAGTCCTGGATGTGGGTTAATTGCCGTTATCTCCATTTTACAGGAGAGCAACCTAGGTTAAAAGATAATAAGGAATTTGTTCAAAGGGCTGGCAAGTGTCAGAGTAGGAATTGAAGGCTCCATGCTTTTACCCTGATGCCACTTTCCTTTAGGTCATTGACATTTCCCTCACTACTGGAGGGGTGGCTTCCTGGCATCCAGAGAGGACTCAGGAAAGGCCTGAAAGGACCATAGTTCTCTGACCTCCTAGTCAAATAAGCCTTGATAGGCCAGCCAGAAATACATTTGATACCTTTTCTATGGCAAAAGGCACACTGAGCTCCAAGTTGCTTACTTACAAATGCATTTGGGGAAAAAAATATCTAACTGATCATGGAAACCTGCTCATGTAATTAACCTCTTTAAAGATAGCCAGGTAGTCTTAAGGGGTTATTTTTTTTTTTACTTTATTTATTTATTTTTAGAGAGAGGGGAAGGGAGAGAGAAAGAGAGAGATAGAAACATCAATGTGTGGTTACCTCTCATGTGGCCCCCACTGGGGACCTGGCCCACAACCCAGGAAGGTGCCCTGACCAGGAATTGAACCAGCGACCCTTTGATTTGCAGCCCGCACTCAATCCACTGAGCCACACCAGCCAGGGCTTAAGGTGTTACTTTAATACCCAGTTCTATGATGTATGACTGCTAAAACTGTCATTCTTTATTCTCAACCAATTTCTTGGGATGAAATATTTGGAAACTGACTCAATGAATATTGCAACCCTCACCTTTCCTGCATTTGACAAATACCGTATATTTTTCGATGATAGATTTATCCAGTTCACATCTTCCCCATGTGATCTATTGAAATTAGCTGGGAGTGGGGTATGGTTTCTAAAATGAAATGTCTTCATCCTAAGTTCTATAATAACACAGAATGTTACAATGAATAGGATCATTTTTTTTCTTGTTAGTTTTCAGGTAAAACTCCTATGTTCACCTGGGTTCCTTCTTGAACTGGATCTACCACTAATCACCAATGAATTGATGGGGATATCTTTTAACTTGTCTGTGTTTCAGGCGGTCTGAATCTCAGCCTGAAAAATTAGTGTGATGAACTGCAGGATTTGTAAGTTTTTCAGCAGTCTGGAATTCTAGGATCTGCGAACAGTGGGATCACTGAGAAAACCAGTTCAGGATCAATGTGAGGTTTGGAGTCTTTTAAATTAGAAGATGCAGAGTTCTGGCCAACTTCTTACCACCTGCGTGGACATCTGGCATGCTATTTTCCTTTTGCCACCTGTTCTGGTGTGTGATCTAGATAGAGTAATTTCTTGGAGCAGCAGAAAGGCTGTCTTGGTTCTCCAGGAACTTGGAAGGTAACAAAAACAGGTGCAGGAAGCAAATAAACCATTTAATGTTGTCATGGCCTTTTGTCTGGGAGGACTTGACCATTGTCATGTAGCCTACAAAGCATCCTTCCGAGGGAAAGGGAGAGGGAGTCACAAGGAGGTGACCTGCTAGCAACTGCCTGTCAAAGAAGAGGCTCAACAAAAGACTCCTTTCATGAAGGTTCAAGAACTTCAGGTTTAAAGTGAGGATAAGAATTTGTTGCTGCTGACCTTTCTATACTTACACTTCAGTGCTTTTGCCTTGAAACCCTGGAAACCTTCCTGCTCAAACACAAAACCCCTATGCTACGTGAAATTTACTTGTTTTTCTCTGACTCTTTCTCTTTGGTGAATTCAGGCTATTTTGAGATACCCAAACTATGGCTTGCTCAATTCAGTTCAGTAATAATAATAATAATAAGAAGAAGAAGAAGAAGAAGAAGAATCACAAGTTAAACTAATTATTTGGTATTATACACCTGTTCTATGAATGACAGAACACTTCTACTTTTTAGATGAGGTGAGCCCAAAATGGATACCTGCATCTGCAGGGGAAGAAAAATAATATTTTCCTCTACCCTTCTATGTTCTTGAGTGAGATGACCTGTAATAAAAAAGATTAACAGGAGAAAAATAAAGAGAAGTTTGATAACAAGTTGACCTCCTGTACACATGGGAGATAAGAAAACTGAGTAACTTTCTGAAAGGGCCCATGCCACCACCTAAAATATCACTTCCAGCTAAAGACAAAAGATGAAGTTGGAGGGTAGGGGGCCAGTTTTGGAGGTATTTAGGCAAAGCACAGAAAAAAGGGTATGATTTTTATGCAGATTTAGTCAGTGCCTTCTCCACTGATAAGAGTTTCTGAAGATTTGGTCTTCTTTCTCTTCCTTTAGAAAGGGAAGAGACAGGGAGATGCCCTTGCAAAGGGAAATTTTCTTTATAATGTCTTTTACAAAAGGGTAACTTTTATCTGGTTTTCAGAGCTTCTTCTGTATATGCAGTTTCTTAAAAATAACCAGCTCAAAATAATCCTTATCCAAGGAGGCATATTCTGAGATGGAAATTCTGCTCCCCTTTCCCTTCTTCCAACTTTTGATAAATATCAAAAGAGGGAGAGAACAAATAGGAAAGCAAGTTGGTGATCCATACATGTGGCTGTGGTTCAACAGAGTTTGACACTAACTACAGATAATTACAAATTATGATTCTCATGACAACTGTATTCTTTGAATTGCAAAATATTTTGCTTTTTTGTTGCCTTCTTTTGAGGATGAAAAAAGGACCATATACTAAACCTGACAAGCTCAGGGAAGGCCTGTGTGACAGCCTTACAAACTCAGAGACCTAAAGTAACCACACAGAATGGTCTGAAATTAAAACTTCCTAACTAAAAGTGAGTCATGGCAGGTAGTCTTGTCCTAGGCTGGTATCTTCCCTGACAAAGGTCAATATTTACCTTAACTGAGCTTGTCTATTGTCTGTCACTTTAGCATCTATGATAACATATCTTTAGAATGTCAGAGTAACACCCTTTTGTCCAGAACCCCTCAGGGCACAACCTCCCACCAGGTGAGTGTCAGGTAAGAGATGTGTAATGTGCTAAATTATTCCATACCAGTACTTTCCATATCTATTTTGTGTTGACAGTTGTCTTCTCAAAGAGACCACCAGAAACACTTGTTGATCAAGCAAAGTGTGTTAGACCTACAGCAGGCAAGGAGAACACCACATTATCAGTCTTGTGTCTCAAAACGAGGAGATTAGAAACTAGGGTATTATGGAGGGTGTTATAACTTGGATTGAGTGATTTTAAGGTGTGTCTTGCAAGGCAAGGAATAGGATAAGACTGGGCAAAGTTCAAGACATAATAGCCTTGAATCTTTTCTACCCTGAGCTTTTGCTAATACACATCCCTATAGCTGGGAAAAGAGGTGGGGCAGCTCCCCCAGGGCACCAGTTGTTATGGGGGAGGGACCTTTGCAGCATCTGCCAGTAAGTAAGTACTAGACCTCACCACGGAAGAGTGGGCCACCTCTTGGGCCCAGAGGGTCCAGAGGGCACTGTAGAATCATCATCCTCAGGCTATCCATCTAGATGTCCCTGTCCCACATTTCAAGATCCCAGGTTTTCTACACTAGGGGCCTGGCCTTTGCAGAACAGACCTGCCTTGGCTGAGCCTTGAAAACTCTCTGCAGCTCCTGGACTCTAACAATGCAATCTTCAGTCCGCATCTGGGCTGTGTCTGTGCTTTCTCTGTAAGAGATAAAGGCCCCTTTGTAAACCATCACAGAGACCCTATGTTAATTAGCCTCAGTTGTTCGTTATTCTTCTGGGCATCAAATTAACTTAGCAGCATCCAACCCATGCTACTCTTTTGTAGGTAATTTTTAAAAAGTTTTTATTTATTTATTTTTAGACAAAGGGGAAGGGAGGGAGAAAGGCAGAGAGAGAAACATCAATGAGTGGTTGCCTCTCGCACACCCCCTATTGGGGACCTGGCCTGCAACCCAGGCAACGTGCCCTCACTGGGAATCGAACGAGTGACCCTTTGGTTCACAGGCCAGCACTCAATCCACTAAGTCACACCAGCTAGGGCTTTTGTAGGCATTTTTGACCTGTATTTTTAAAATGCCTGCATTGTGGCACCTGCCACAGCATTCCTTCCACCAGAACATTTCCTGGGACACTGCTGGTGAAATGTTGAGCAACTGAGCATCTTCCTTACACTCAGTGCCCCACCTGTCGACCAGGATGGCTAGGTCCTCATCTGCTGAGAGGTGTTCGGGCCAGTCCTACATCCCCACCTTACTGCCTGTTTTCTCAAACCAGTCCCATCCCTGCTTGTGTTACTCTGGGTCCCCAAAAAGCAGATGCAATGACAAGGTTAATTGTGCAAGAAATTTATTAAGAGAAAGGCCTGTGAGAGGTAATGGGGAGAGAGCCAGGAGAGAAAGAAAGAGTCGTCAGACTGCAATGCAGGTCTGAGCACAAGTGGAGGGAAGAAAGAGGAAGGGAAGTGTAGATGGAAGCTTCCAGACTATTTTGAAGTTCTCAGGGATATTCAGAAAAGCTGCTGCCAAATCCCGAGCTAGGGCTGCCCATTAGACTCCCAGGAAGGGCCTGCCTTAGACCTCTAGGGAGGGCCTGCTGCGCTCAGTCTATCTGTCGTGGACAGGCAGCAGATCTTAAAAACTAAGGCCTTGGTGCAAACTCAGCAGTGGATCTCAGAACTCGGCACCTGCGTCCCTCACAACTGATTGGTTGATGTTTCTCTTTCACATCAGTGTTTCTCCTCCCTCTCTCTCTCCCTTCCTCTCTCTCTAAAATCAGTAAACATATCCTTGGGTGAGGATTTTTTTAAAAATGTGCATTACTAAATCAGCAGAACCACTCTGTAAGCAAGACCTCTTCTCCTGCACTTTGCTTGCTCATCTCCCTCTCCTGGAGGACTCCCTGTGCTCACCCTGTCTCCTAGTGCAGTGCCCTCTGCTTCTTCCACTCCATCAGTTCTCCTTTCTTTACTTTCCTCCAGCCAGCTTGGCTTTCACACAACAAACTCCCTAGTTCTTTTTTTCTTTTTGTTGTACCCATCTGGCAAAACCCCAATCATAGATGAGACAAAATATATATAGTATTATAAAATAAAAATATTAATTCTAAACTTAAAATAGTATACATATTCCCTCTGCTCTGGACATGTTGCACACCAGAGCCCCTTGGTCCCACCATGTACTGGGATCATCATGTTCTGTGGGACCACAGTGCTGCTCTGTGCTCTTATGTATCTCTCTGGCCACTTCTCTTCCTCACTCTTCAAACATCATCTCTCCTCAGTCTCAGATGCCCACTCCTCTTCTGCCCTTTTGGCAGGTGACTGAGCATCCCACTTCACAGAGAAAAATAGAAGCCACCAGATGGACATGGCCATCTCTGCCTGCTATCGTCTCTGCAAGCCTCCTTTATAAACTTCACCACCCTGTTCTTTCTGCAGAGAGAGAACCTGGCCTTCCTCCAAGCACAGGGCCACTCCTCGCCTGTGCTTTGGATGCCACCTGCCCACCTCCGTCTCAGAAACCTCACACTCTTTGGTCATTCTTTTTTTTTTTCTTCGCATTATTCCTTTTATCTTTTATAGTCAACTCCTCCCTCTCAAAGGGCTCTTTATAATCAGTTTTTAAATATCTGCAAACCAAACCAATCCAAGTCAGAAGTAAGGAAATGCTCTTCTCTCCTCACTTCAAAGCTGCTGCTGCTGCTGCTTATGTCTCTTTCTGCCTCTTCATAGCCAGTTTTCTCAGAAGTCCTGATTATTCTTGCTGGCTTCATTTCCTTCCTTTGCATTCAGGCTTCAATGCTCCAATTCTGTGAATTCACTGGTTCAGCTCTTGTTTGGGCAGCCAGTGATCACTACATTCAAGAAATGCTTTTCAGTTTTCATCGCACTTGTTGTCTCAGCATCATCCGACACCACTAACCTACCCACCCCCTCCCTGCCTTCTGTGCGAGATACAGTGGGTTGGCTCCTGCCACATTCATTCCACTCCCCTCTTTGCATACCTTCTTGGCAGAGGGTAGAGAGCTAAAAACAACATTTTCCATATTCCCTTGCCACCGTTTCCAGATGAGATTTAGATTTCACCAATCAGATGCCCTCTCAGAGGAGTGCCATTTGAAACTGAGACAAATGGTAGACAGGTGGGGCTTGAGGCATCTGTTGTGCTGGTGGCCCTGTGGTGGAGGCACGAAGGTGCTGAGGCCAGCAGCTGGGTGTGGCTCCCCATGGCAGGTCCCTGGCGGTGTGGGCACTAGCTCCTTTGGAGGCCAACTCTGCAGTGTGGTTTTGGGAGTTATTCTTGAAAGTTCAGCCTAGACAGAGTTCATTTCCTTGCCTTTCCTAAGTTGCCTATGACTTTAAAAAAATTTTTTTTGATCTTCACCTGAGGACATGTTTATCGATTTTAGAGAGAAAGGAAAGGAGAGAAAGAGGGAGATGGAGAGGGAGAAAGAGAGAGAGAAACATTGATGTCAGAGAGAAACATTGATCAGGTGCCTCCTACATATACCCAGACTGGAGATCAAACTCACAACCAAGTGTATACCCTGACTGGGAATCGAACCTGCAACCTTTTGGTGTACAGGATGATCCTCCAACTGAGCCATCTGACCAGGGCTGCCTATGACTTATAATAAATCTCTCTTATTTATATTAGCTACATGGATTCTGTTGTCTAAGACTAAAAACATTGCCAAAATAATGAGTTTTTTTTTAAACTGATGAATCATTGATTTGGACAAGACAAAAACATCTTCACATTGTTTCCTTTTATACAGAAAGTTGAATGTTTCAAATATATTAGGGTCTTTTCTTTTTTCTTTTCAACACAACTCATTTCATTTGGGTCCCGGGGACTGTTTCTCATTTTAGGATTCACATTTAAGTAACACATGTGTGCCCATGACAGCCACAAGAGCATACTTGAACTTTGCATAGTCATTCGTTATTATGATGACCATAGTAACGTATGGTTAACAATCTTCTGGCTCTTCCCACCATGTCTTTCTTTTTAAGTCTAGTCTGGCCTTGTTTGTACAAGCCTCTGTCATCAGCTGCATTATTATCTCCTTCTGTCAGAAAAGTGATGTCTTTACTATCTTGTCCAGCTCTCATAAGGTCTTCCAGGCAATTTGTTAAGAACAGAGGTCTACCCTGTAAAAGGCTGTCTCCACACTGCTACTGAATAGCCCATCAGCTCTGCTACTGGGGAAGGTCACCATCACTATTCTCAACTTCCTTGTGCCTCCTGGGTCCTCCTCCTGTTTGCATCCGGCCAACCCAGGCAGCAAATTCCCAGGCTCCCTCATAGTCTCCTTCATCTTCTTGCCCTCTCCCCTCTCTTGACACCCTTATCCTTGCCCACGCTGCTCTCAGACCCTGTATAAAATGATGCCCAGTTGACATGTCCAGCCAATCTCCTTTTCTTTTTATAACCAATGTGTTAGTTTTTATTGTACTATAACAAATTACCACACATCTAGTGACTTCAAGCAATGTCCACTTATTATCTCACATTTCCGTGGGTTAGAAATGCCAGTACAGTGTGGCTCAGCTGGACCTTCCGCTTATAAGGGAAGGCTGAAATCAAGGAGCAGCTGGGTAACATTTCTTTTAGAGGCTTTTGTGATGAACCCATTCCGGCTTGTTTGGGCTGTTGGTAGAATTTAGGTCCTTGAGGTTGTAATGCTGAGGTTTCTGTTTCCTTGCTGGCTGTCAGCCAGGAGCCTCTGTCAGTTCCTTATGGCCTCCTGCTTCCTTGACACATTGCTCTCTCCCTCTTCAAACCAGCAACAGTCTGTTGAGAACTTCTCATGCCTAAAATCTCCGGCTTCTTCTTTAGTCTCATTTTTTCTGTTGGACAAATTCTCTGCTTTTTTTTTTTTGCTTTTTCTTACTGAGTTAAAATACACATAACATGAAATTCCTCATTTTAAATTACACAATTCAGTGGTTTTTAGTATAGTCACAATATTGTGCAACCATCACCACTATCCAATTCCAGAACATTTCTATCAACCCAAAAGGGAGCCAGGTACCTGTTAGCAGTCACTTCCAATTCTTCCCTTTCCCTGTTCCCTGGCAGCCGCTAATTTGATTTCTGTCTCTATGGGTTTGCTTATTTTGGACATTTCATATAAATGGAATCATGTAGTGTGTGATCCTTTGTGCCTGACTTCTTTCATTCAGTGGGTTTCACCCATGTTGTATCACATATTAGCTCTTCATTCTTTTTTATGGCTGAATAATAGTCCATTGTGTGAATGTACCACAATTTGTTTATCTGTTCATCAGTGATGGACATTTCAGTTGCTTGTACCTTTGGCTACTGTGAATAATAATGCTGCTCTGAATATTTGTGCACAAGGTTTTATATAAATGTATGTTTTCGTTTCTCTTGGGTATATGCCTAGGAGTA
>VMDR010017776.1:0-19769 GCA_007922815.1 Macrotus californicus
CTGGAATGATCATCACCCCACTTCACAAATTCAAAAGACAAGCCGCAGTGAAGTATTTATCCTGCCCAGGGTCACACAGCAAACAAGTAGCATAACAGGTTTCAAATCCATGGATTCCTGACTCCAGCCCCATGACCCTCTCCAATGGCAGCAAATGACAGTGAGATGCAGCAAAGGAAATGAAGGCCTGGTGGGAGGGGACGTAATCAGACGAGGACAGGGTGGTGGGTCCTGAGCCTGACTGCAGAAGAAAAGGGCATCTCCAGCCACTCAGTGGGGAAGAGCAACCCCAGTGACAAAGGACAAGTTAGGCAGGAGGCCGAGTGAGCAGAGAAGTCAGGTTTAAAAGTATAAATTCCCTGAAAGGAAAAACTGGACTAACACAAGTGTTCAAGTTGTTTCAGTGTATGGATGGAGAGTGGGCCATTGGGTAGAAAAATATACTGAGAGACACAGAAAAAAATCCCATTTTGCATTAGTCCCTGACCTCCAGCACAGGCCGCTCACTTGCCCAGGTCAGCCTGTCAAGGAAAAAGGGTTGTGCTTGGGGTTTATGGATACTAAACACCACCTACTTTTATTTCCTATAGGATATGCATTCCATTGTAAATAAAGAAGGGCCACTCACCAAAAACACCTTTTGAAAATCGGCCAAAGTAAAGCTTTGCAGACTCATGAAGGAAAATCTAAATTCAGGGCACAAAGTGACTGGAACTCCGTCCTTGTGGTAGCATCTGTCCCAATGGTAGGGGACATCCTAGGACTGTCCACACACAGCAGATCTCTGAAACTACAAGACTGGCTTCTTTCACCATGACTGCCCAAGAACCAGAACAGGCATAACAGAGGGAGAAGCTGAAACCCTGGAAAGCCCTGCACCACGCCTGCGGCCCAGGGGTCCCTGAGGTGAGGAGAGCCCCGCGCGTTAGACTCGCTGTCCTTTATCTCACACCCATGCTCCCCCTCACTCCATGGAAAGCAACAACGACCATAATAATTTAAAAATATACACACACACAGAATGTTTAGTAAAACAAACAACCTGGTTTTGATGAAATCCTTACCATCATCCTAATGAAGGCACAGCTTCCAAAGGAAAATTCATACTACCTATTTGGAAACAGTTGTGCACGTTACCACTGTTGGCTCAGTGAGGCCACTGGAAGGCCTGTTCACCTCAGCATCATCACGCCTGTCCCTCAGCGCTGTAGCTGGGAAGCCCTGTGGGGATGCACCCAGCCCCAGGGCCTTATCTCACCCTCCCAAGCTGATACCCTTCGTCAATCAACTTTATGCTTAATCCTCTACCAACACTTATGGTTACATGGCAACCTGCTCCTATCACATGGCACTTCTTATAAATCTGACTTGTGAAGTCCAGGCAGCAGCCAAAGTTACTTTGGAATTCTAAAAATTCAATAGACTTATACAAAAAAAAAGACATAAATTGTGAAATTATACTGCAAAACTACAAGTATCCAGTTACACTTCCATAAGGGGACTAAGAGACCATGGAAAGGATGTGATCAGTTGGTCCTTGTGAACAGTGCTGAACAGCACTGTAGTGATGTGGGAAGGACTACAAACAGGTTGTTAAGATGGGCTTAGATCCTCGGTTTCATAGGGGTCTTTTCTCATCCCCCATTCTGTGATGAATCCTGACAGGTCAGACAGAACTTAGGGTCGCCTCTCTACACTGGGACCACGGTGATGCTTGCAAGTTGGGCACCAGCCAACGGAGTGCTGCCCTCTAAAGGCCGGCGCATGGAGCTGCCTTTGCAGCAAGCAGGATGGCCCATGGGCAACTGCCTATTTCCATGCTGGAAGTACAGACTACTAAGAGGTGGCCCTTCTAGGGAACAGTACCAGACATCCCAAGTTTTCCTAACATCTGATCATGGTGGGGTCACATTGAGCAACCTTGGCCTTGAAAATGCCATGTTGACCTGTCTAGACAGCTGGGCTACAGCCAGAAAGGAACACATCATCAGGTCCACCCTGAGTGTGCCGTGGGCCCATCTATGAATCAAAGTCCCACAGTGAATGCCCTTGGCATCTTCCATGGGGGTCATGGTCTGGAAGCACCACACTCAGCCTCTGCAGTGGGTCCACAGCACAGGGCCCAGGCAGAGGGAAGGAGACATAAGCCTGAGAGCAGTTTGGTCACATCCGGCAAAGGCACTCCTGCACCTGCTGAAACTCCCAAAGTCCATCAAGCTGGATGCTTTCTCCCAGCAAATACACTGGGACAAGTCCCTAGGAAATAGTGACAAACCCCACCTCCCAGGGGTGCACATCTTTCATGGACAGTGGGAAAGGACTAGCGTTTTGTCTGCATGCTTCCTTGCCCCAGCCCCAGTCCTCAAACCACAGCTCACAACCTAGAGCAGCTCAGTAAGGATCAGGAGGGACCCCTCATTGGGTTACTACCGTGGGAGCTGCCGGGAGGCTTTCCTGACTGAGCTGCTGTTAAGAGAAGCCTGGGGCAATGTACTGAGACCAACAGGCACAAGGTGTGCCTGGAAGCGAGCAAGGCCACGTGAGAACTTCCCCTCGGTCTTGGACAAAACAGTTAAAGCTTCCTAAATGCCAGAGGCCCAGTTCTGTGGTATTAAGACATGTTCTTAGGCCTCCACGATGACCCAGTTTCCAGCCTCCAGCAGGAAGCTTACATTTGTTTATCTCCAGCAGGGATACTCACAGGCCTGAAGCTACGATCCCCCTGAATTTTGATGAACCTTTTCTTGGAGAACACAGCTGCCTCTTCCACTCCAGGGTGGTCAGAAGTAGCGTGTTGTTACCCCCTGGGGACTGGGAATAGTTCCCACACCTGATGCTTCCAAGTCCACAGAACTGGACGTTGTACAGGGGAACAGAAGGAAGAATGGAGAAAATCTGAGAGTAATTTCCTCCCCAGAAGCACCTACACCTCAAGTCAGAGGGCCCGGTCCTGTTCACAGGTGAGAGCCTGTGGCTCTGTGTGTGTGTGTATATGTGTGTCACAGGACCTCTCTTGCTAGGGAGGAAGAGCACTGTGTCTAACACACACAAGCACAATGGGGACCAGGTTTCTTTTCAGCAAACTGACTGGGGATGAGTTAGCACCAGGACTTGTCAGGCTGGACCAGCTTGCTCACCTGCACGCAGAGAGGAAGAGCCTGATGATGAAGGGGCTCATCTTCATTCCCACCACATCCCAGACTCTGATTTTGAGCTTCTAAGTTTAGGTGGAGATATCCCAGCACCCGTCTCTTGGTGTGCCCACCAGTGCGGAGCTGGACCCACAACCTTTGTGGGTCCCTGTTGGAGGGGCTGTGAAGGAAGTGGGGACCGAAGCTGAGCTTTTCAACTAAATATTTTCTCTGATGTCCCCAATATACTAGTCTATGAGAAGTGTGTGCTCTGTCCTTAGGCTTCTGCAGCAGCTGCCTGGAGCCGGTGCCTCCCCCTGTGATACCTCTTTGGGCTGCTGTGCACCCTGCAGCTGCACTGTTCCACCACTGACATGACCGCCCACAGCCTGGCCCTGTGTCTAGCCCCAGCATTCCTGGGCTGCTCAAGGCCTACGGGGCTCCGATGGACCAACTTCTTACCTGATAAAAAGGTAAGGAGACCTCTCACTTGGATGCCCTGGGGGCAGAGTCCCCACTTGGGGCCCAAATTGGTTGTATTCACCCTGACAGACAGGATTTTGAAGTACACTCTTCAGTCCCAGGTCTCTGGAGTGGCAGAGTCATTTGGCCTGTCCCAAGGACTTCGGGAAGGTAGGTGGGTTAGGGGCGAAGGGACAGCCCTTGAGTTCTTTTTCTGTTCCCACCCCAAACACGACACACTAGATGACCCAAGCACATAGAGGTAAGGTTGGTGAGGCACCACAGAAAGGCCTCTGGGCTTCGGAGTTTGACAAGCCAGCTGCAACTCTTGGCCTAGTCACTGAGGGATGTGTGACCTTGAACCCAGTGTCCAAGGGCTGGTGTCACCAGGGCACAGTGTTGATGGCACCAACTGCTCTGCTTCTTTCCTGGATGACTTGGTGGCGGGGGGATGTGTGCCCCATGGCTTCACTCCCACGAGCCTTCTAGCAGGTGTGGTCCATTGAGGGAGACACTGGGTTCCCATTCTCCTCTGCTACGGGGGTGGGGAGATGTCGGTAGGAGCCCAGAGCACCTCATGGGGCCACAACAGGCCTCAGACGATGCCAGCTCTTCCCCTATCTCCCCCCAAGGGCATGCGTGAGGCAGGCAGTGTGTCAGGACCCACTGCTGTTACACAGACAGACATGTCTGTCCTCAGAAAAAAACCCAGAAAGCTGGGCTGCCCGAGTTTCAGAAACTTCTTCACTTAAGCGAATTTCAAAGGTTTTGGCTATCGGATGCTTTATAAATTTGAGTAAGATGTATTTTGTCATTTAACCTCGATAAAACTGGGAGAAATTGAAAATTAAAAAGATGAAAATAAATAAACTTAATAAGAAAGTATATATCTTTACCCCAAACATCCTATGTGGGTTACACAACTATTATCTGAGGTTTAGAGATGTAATCATTGATAAAAAAAATATTAGCTGTTGAACTAGGCCACAAATTATAGCTTTATTTAGTCTAATGATTGAAAATATTTTAAAATATATTCTCAGACATGTCTTGAAAGTATCCTGAAAGTTATTTCTTTGAGAAAAATGGTTCAAATATTTTTATCAACTCTTGAGTTTTTCTTGAATTCTTTCCTATTCTGTTAGATCCAGGATTCACAGATGATCCTACAATTTTTTTTTAAATGGTCTGAAGAGCTTCAGGGAGGACATCACCCTCTCTGCAGGACAGCCCCACAGGTCGTGACCACAGCGAGGAGGCTCCATGTGCCCCGAGCAAGGGAACTGTCCCCGG
Organism: Macrotus californicus; assembly: GCA_007922815.1. NCBI lineage: Eukaryota > Metazoa > Chordata > Mammalia > Chiroptera > Phyllostomidae > Macrotus > Macrotus californicus. The sequence goes on from VMDR010017776.1 coordinate 4,887, forward strand.
GAAGACACAGACAGCCAGGGTGCCTAGGGTCAAGGCCAGGGCTCACAGAAAGCAGTCGGATGGTGCTCACCCCCAGGCCAGTGACCCCCAGCCGCTCCTTCTTCTGCAGGCAGGTGCACAGCACATGAAGGGCCCACTGTTCCAGGACCTCAGGGAGTACAACGTGAGGCCTCTCTGCACATCCCAGCTGCTCGAGCTAACAGTTTTCTAAGATTAGTGTGTCCAGAATCACAACTGACCTTTCCTGTATTTCCTAATACTATTCCACCAAGAAATCCTCAGGTCCTGTCCAGCTGTAAATGAATTTTATGGCATCAGAATGTACATGAGGCACCTTAAACCAAGAGGCCCCTGAGACCATTTGTTTTCTGTTGGAACACTGCATGAATACTGAGCATCTTCCAAGAGCCCAGCTCATCCCACATGAGGTTTTCTTTTCCTTGATCTCATTCATCCATAGTTGAGAAAACCCTCCCACCCAAAGTACTTCTGTCTTTCCCTTCCTGCCATGTTATAGTACACGTATATTTTGAATTGTGTTTCATTCCAATAAAAGTCCTTCCGTAAGTTACTAGCTGAGACACCATTTTATCTGCTCATGATTCATATTCACACTTTGGTGGAGGCTCCTTTGGGCAGTTCTGGTCTCAACTGGGGCCACTCATGTCCCCTGTGGTCAGCGGCCAGCTCACATGGAGTGCCCTTGTGTGTCTGTCAGCTGGTGCTGGGTCTAGGTCGGTCCCCATGTTTTAAACAAGCTGGCCCAGCCTTCTTCATATGGTAGAAGGAGAGTTTCCAGCAGCAAGAGAGACTCTGTAAGTCAGTGTGGGAGGGAACTGTGAAGAGATTCCAAAGACACAGAGCTATAGACAAGCGGGAGGTCACCATTGACAGAGAGCCTTTACTGCTGTCCGCCACACGCAGCATCCAAAGCTCTAGGCAGCAGCAGCACCCCACACACGTCCTCTCACTCAACAGCTCAAACCTTCCTCCCTTCAGACCAGCGCTGCCTAAAGCACAGTGCAAGCATGGTAGGAAATAACTTTGAAATAATAACTGCTGTTTCCTCAGGTACTCCTTGCTGCTGCACTGCTTCCTGTCTTAAGCTGTTTTAAAAGACACCTAGAGCATTTCCTCAAGGAAGAGCCAGTACAGCACAATATGAGGAAAAGGCGCTGTCTGATGCTTTTGAGTTTCAATAGTTTCCTAGGAAACAAAAGCAATTCATGGCATCAAGATTTAGGTGGAAATCTCACAGGAAAAGCCCCAAACCATTAGGGGTATGGGACATTTCTTCCTTCCATTTCCTAAGAGAGGTCAAAAGAAAGCAGGAAGGCCTCAAAGAAGGCCTGAGAGACGGGGCCCTGGAGGTTCACACAGACTCCTTGTTCCTCTTCACAGAACAGATCAGTGAACTTATTCCCATCACTCCCAGAATCATGCAGAAGTAAAAAAGACAGCTGACTGCATTCAAATGAGACCTGTCTTAGCAACAGCTGTAGAGACCCATTTCCCAGGACCTGATTGCAATGAAAACATCTCAGCAGATGCCAGAACACACAGATGACCCAGAGAACCAGGCAAGCACCACCCCACCGTCCCACCACCTCCTAACCCCCTAACTGGAAGACCCCAGAACATAGACACACTCATGAGGGAAATGGAGAGATCCTGAATTGCTGCCATTCTGAGAATAAAGGCTCAAATTAGAAATCAAACGAGTTCTTTAAAAATACAGAACAGTATATTTCTTACCTATTTTGGTCATATGTCTACAAATCTTTTGTGCATATAATATTGCAGACATTCCCAATGATACGGGGTTTGTTCAAATAGAAAATTATAGTAAGACAGAATTAAGCAAAAGGCATCCTAAGGTGTCCAAGGTGGCACAATCAACATTATACATACTTTTTAAATTGTGTAAAATTATTTTTTCCTTTATATAATTTCTATTCATTCCATGAGGGGTTAGTAATACTAGGGTTAGATGCCCAGGCCAGAATAGATTCTCCTTATAAATGTGGGCATCCAACTATTTGTTCACTGATTAAATTATAAGTAAATTTATTGCCCAAAGTATATGTTCTTAATGGAGGGTTATTTAGCCTACAACAATCTCACGGTTCCCAGTGTCTCTGCAGTTACCCTCAAATGCTGCCACAAAGCCTGAGGCCACAACAGCGTATGTGTTGTGCCTTAGGTACACCGTGGTGCCCTGTGCATTTACAAAAGCATCATCAAACCATTCTAGGTTAGTTTTTTACCAAACACTTTTACATTATGCAATTATATTCAAAAATTTTAATCCACACAGTAACATTATTTTCCTATTTTTCTGCATCTGGTGGTACAGAACCACTTAATGTGGTAGTAGATACACACAATTCTAATCACAAATATCTAAAACATTCAATATGGCGTCCTTCATACCACTCCACATGTTGCTTAGAAGGTGGGAAATTGAATGTGCAGCTATTGCAAAAGGATTAAAATCAGCCCATGAGCCTGAGCACATTTCAAGATGCAGGGCTCTTTTAATGAGTCCCCATGATGAACATTTATGGTAGAATTCTAGAGAAGTTCCTTCCACAGACAATCCCTGATTAACTGTATATACTGCCTTTTAATGATTTTTCATGTATCTTGAGGGACTCTGTATGTTTAGTAGTATCATTTGTCTTTCTTTTTAGTATGTGCATATTTTGGTGACAAGTCTTAGTGATATGTGAGGAGTCTATTCATGTATTCTCTGTGTGGTTTTTCACTTTGGTGGTAGGTCTTTGTAGCTTAATTTAAGTTTTTCACATGATAGGATGGTTGTGTTGGAGCTGCTGAAGTTGAAAGTATGAGGTCTGTCCAGAAAAAGTCCCACCACTGTCAATGTAACAAGAACAGTTTGCGCGACATCAGTGTAACCTGGCAGCCAAGCAGAGTGGACTGGAGTGCACATGCGTGAACAATGACGACTTCACTGTACTAGTCAGTGGGGGCAGTAGATGCCATTGAGTGAGCATGTGTACTGTGTGACTGTCACATTCAAAATGACTGAGTGAGTAGAGCAACGAATCTGCATCAAATTTTGTGTTAAGCTCGAACATTCCTCCACAGAAACCATTCAGGTGATTCAGAAGGCCACAGCTATGAGCAACTGGTGATTGGCGGCTTTATCACACCAATGCGCCCACTCATGCATCACGTCTCGAGCAGTTTTTTTGGCAAAATATCTGCCTGGGTTCCCAGAAGCTTTCCTTTTTACACACAACCTCTTGATGCTATGAGTAAGATATAATAAAAGCCAACTTAGCTGTTAAATAAAGTCCTCATTTCCTAGTTCAGCAAGGCCTTGAAACCCACTGCATATTGAAATGATGAGCAATTCCAATATAAGCACAAAGGTGGTCAAGGGTGGTCAGAACTGGTATAGCAAAGATCCTTAGTAGACCCATCTTGGCTCTGCAAATTAATTTATGAGCTCATTTGTATGTAGTTTCTGTCCTCTTGTAATTCCACAAAAATCTCTCATTTATGTCCATTCTTAAATGTCTGTCACGTTCCTCTTTAATTTTTCCTCTATCAGTGTCCCTGTGATTCATTAGCCTATCCAGTTCCTTATTTCTTGTCCTTCTTGTCCTAATTCCTCCTGTTCTAATTATCTGCATCCTCATTTGTCTGCCACATTCTTGTATCATTATATCTCTTTCTCTTAGGTGTTGTTCCATTCTCCTATTTCTTTGTTCCATTTCTCTTTCGTGTTCAGAGAAATCTATTAATCCTGATGTGCTGAGGCTTGCCCTTTTGTATCTAAGTATCTTGCCTATTTCCCTTCTATGTTTATACCAAACTCTTAACTCTGCTGGTGGCTCTAAAATTTTTACCCAGCATTTGGTTGCTACTCTCTGTGCCCTTCGCAGTGGTGCTCTTGTCTGGACACTACCCACAGGTTGCATTCAATCCAGATCGTTTTTGTGCTGCCTTTGGAGTTTCCTTTTAGATGTCCCAGCATTGGCCAAGGTACAATATGTCCAGTCAAACATGCCATGGATTGTAGGTGTGTCTGCTTTTGTATAACTTCTTCAAATGTGGGTGCTCTTGGCTGGGGCCATTGTGAATTTAAATTATTGCAGATGCAGAATTTGTAACCACAGTGCTGATGGCCTTTCCTTAATAGTAGGTCAAACATTGTTGGGCCCAACATGTGCTGGAGCCCCAAAGATATAAATCAGGTCAGACAGTCCTCCGCCATGTCACTCAAATAAGATGTACCCTGTTAGAGCACTGATGGGTCCAGCTGTAGCAACTCCTGTTATAAGTTCTGCAGGCAGGTGTATGTCAAGTATTCCCCTAAACAAGCAAGTTGTAGCTAGAAGAACAAGGGTGCAGACAATAGTATATACTATCCAAGGAAATTCTCTATTAGGGTTAAATTTGCTCTGTCTTGTGAAGCTGGAGTTGTCCTCACCCTGCAGTGATCCAGTAAGTATTTCCTTCTCTATCAGCAATTATTTCCTGTGGGTATAATTTCCCTATGATCTCTTATAGTTACCTTATGTGGAAATCTGTTCTTCCTTCTTCACTTGTCTACATTAATGTAAGTAGGAGTTCTACCAGGACTTGTGGTAGAGGTCTGCCCAGCCTTTCTCTCTGATTCAAATTAAATGCTACCCAATCCAAGGTTTCCTGAAGCATAGTCTTAATATCTTCTGTTTTTAGCTCTTTTTATTAGTCCATTGGATCTCTCTATATTTCCTGCTGCTGTAAGGTTATAAGCCAGATGAAAATTCCACTGTATATGTAGTTTTTGTACTAATTTTTGGACCTTACTAGCTGTGAGATATGTTCCTTAATTACGTTCTGATTCTAGGTGCTCCATAATAGCCACTCCATCAAGCTGAAGTTTGAACTGTTGCCTTGGCACCTGGATTTGAACAGGCTTGTGGTATGCCTATGCTTGAATGTATATCTACCATGGTGCAGGCATATTTCTTCTGAAATCCTGCTTCCCTGGGGCCAATGAAATTAATTTGGCACACAAAGGTAGAGACATCAGATCTGTATGTATCTGGTGGTAATTCCGTCTATATTGTTCACTAAATTGTTTGCACTCCTCACACTTTTGCAAGGCTCTTCTAATTTTCTGCCAAGGAAGCTTTAAATTCCTTTTCTTATACCAGCTATGTACTGCACGTGTTCCTAAGTGTCCTAATTCTTTGTGAAGTTCCAGGATTACTCCTGGTGGTATTTCTCCACATGTCATCTCTTTGTTCCTAATAGAATATTTACCATCCTCTTTATATATAGTTGATGGCACCTTGGCTGAATAAAGTTCATAGTCCTTAAATTTACAGGGTAATGTTCTCCATCTTTGGGGATGTTCCTTTTTAGGTATTTCTCCCCTTGTTAGTTTATCTGCTATATTATTGAAGATTGTCTCTTTTGAGTCATCTTTTTGATGAGTAGAGACATGTGTCACATATGTTGAATATATTAATTTTCTTACTGGATTCATATAATTCTTTCCAGTAGTCTCTGAACCAGACATCCTTTCCATTAATTTTGAAATCTCTTTGGTCCACTTTTGAGACCAAATAGTGATGCCATTTTCTACTGCCCGTGAATCTATAAAGATATAACTTGTTTTCTTGCCTTCTTTCAAGAGTGTCTCACGGCCAATGCTACTGCTATGAGTTCAGCATGTTGTGCTTACTTAGACTCATCAGACAGCCTCAAAGTTTCATGGTCCAGAGGCCAGAAAGCTGCAGCTGTCTATTTGGCACGTCCTCTTTCAGTGGTCAAGGAGCCGTCTGTAAACCAGGGATTAGACAGAGAGTCAGACCAGGAGGGACCCCATTTCCCTGCAGGGGCATGGATTGGCTCCTCCCTCAGAATTATTTCCGGCAAGCCTGTCTCTGCTGGGAGAATTTCCTCTGTGAGGAAACCTGGTTGTCCTTGAGCAGTCACACCCCTACTCTGGATGTACCACTTCTGTGTCATGACCCTCTGGCTCAGCGTGACTCCTGCCACTTCTTCAGGACTGAGTCTCGCCCAGGCCAGACCTGGGATCTGAGATCTGATGGTAACAGGAGCGTTACCGGTGAGACGCTCAGGTGCTTTTAGTGGCATTTATGACTTCCAAAAAGAAGTCATGCTAATTTTTCAAAATTGGCAGATTTGCTTGAGGCACATGGGAAATGTCTGGTCCAGAAACCAGATGGTTTATGTAATGTATCTTGGCTATTCTTGGTCCATAAGGCCCAAGTGCCATAATCATTGGACCAATCTGATTTGGTCACCTTTTCTAGGATAACTTAATTGTTGGGATGTTAATATACATTCCTTTAGTAATTTGAAAGCCTGTTTTGGGGCTCACCTTGTTCAAAGTCAGAGGCTTTCCTGGTGACACCATACATCGGTCTGAGTATGTGTCCCATATAAGGAATATGTTGTCTCCAACAGCCAAAATGCCAAATTAAATGCTGTGCTTCAGTCTTGTCAGTAGGATCCCTTAATGCCTGTATTTTATCTTTTGCTGAGTTTGGAACTTCTCTTCCTTGAGATGATCACTGTATTCCCAAAAGTTTTGCTAGTGTATCAGGGCCATGGGTTTTTTTCCTTGTTAACAGTCCACCCTTTGGCCCTAAGGTCTTCAATTATTTATCTTTTTCATTTTTTAAGAGTTCTGGGTCATAATGCATCATGATGATATCATCTATATAGCATATGATTAATGATTCATATTTTGTTGTATCTATTTGTGAGGTCAGCAATGTGTGAGCTATAACTGGTCTATTGAAGTATCCTTGCAACAATCTTTTGAATTGGTACTGTGTACCTTGCCAGCTCAATGTAGTATGTTCTCTAGACTGTGGTGCTATGGGAATAGCGAAGAACTATCTCACATGTCAATAATAAAACATTTTGAGCTCCTGGCTGTTATTCTGTTAAAAACTTCCTCAGCATCTGGCCAGACTTAATCAATTTGGGGTAAGAATTTGTTAAGATTCCTGCAATCTATAGTTAATTTGTACTGGCCATTTGGTTTAAGAACTGGCCATAGTGGGCTGTTATCAAGATGAGATTCCCTTTTCCCATGATATTGTCCCTTAAAAGTTGTTGTATTTTTTATCTTATTTCTTTGTGTCTTCCCTTAAGGGGATATTGTTTAGTACGTGTAGCTTTGGAGGGTTTAGGGAGCTTAATTCGCTCCATTTTTACCTGTGCTAGGTTTACTTTATATAATTTAAGGGTTTTACATGGAAAAAAATCTTCTAATAAAACTGATAAATTGTCCATTCCTAATATATTTTTAACATGCGGTGCCTGCATCAAGTGAGCATGCACTGCTAGCCCTTTGTGCTGCTGGAGTTTTCCCTCCAGTGCCAGGACAGTAATAAAACTTCCACACGGGCTTCAGGTGAAGAGTAGCACGTATGCATTTCCACACTTCCTTCTCTTCCCAAATGACACTATGAACAAAATGTTGTTATTCTATTGATATGAAACTGGGGGTTCAGACTTCACTTGCTAAAGGACAAACAGTAAATTTTTAGGGTGAGCCCTAGATCACAGCTTTTTCCACTACATTATCTATCCTGCTAAACATTCATCATTGCTGTCCTGAGAAATAGAGATCATTGTGTTTCTAAAGTAAATTATGGACCAACAGCAGTGGACTACTTGTTTTAGAGGCAGAGGTTCCGATAAAGGGAAAAAAACAACTATTGTGGCATTACTTTGAAAGACTCTTATTATGAGTTGCCGGAGAACGAGTAACATTTACATGAATCTCACTGATGTAAAATGCTGCATTAAAAAAAAAAAACTGGAGAAAGAAAGAAATGGTGTTTTTCAGTTATGATAATAAAGGAAGTAATTTTCTTTGGTGCCTGGTGATTCCACTGCAAACAGAACTGCAACTCCAAGTTGACTGGGCCTTTGGTGGAGTGGAGGAGGGGGAGGAGCTTCATTTGCAGAGTTTGGGGATCAGCTTGATCTTTCCTTCTTTCAGAGATCAAAAGATTTCTTGCTACTTGAGAAGAAAAAGCTGTATTCATTTGATGAGGGCTGAGATGGAAGACACGGTGAGCAAAGGAGCTGCCTCTTCAGTGCTTCCCACTTGGGTATCCTGTCTCCAAGTAGATACCCCTTTCATTGATTCTTCAAAATCTTAATTCCAATCATTAAGCCATTTAGACCTCAGAAGAATGTTAACAGAGCCCAGTTAAGAGCAGCAGATTTCGAAATCCTTGCAAATGACTGAAGTGGCAAAGTAATGAAGGAACTGGCAGAGAAAAGAAGAAACTTTTTTCCTGGCCCTCTAAAGTTAATCTGCAATGCGTCAAATGAATTAATTTATCTTGCAAAGACCAAATAAGAGGACTTTGAAATCTCAGAGCTTGCTCTTCTTTATCTCTATAAACCCGTCCTTAGTGTTGGGTGCAAAGTTTGTTCATTCCACTCAGTCAGCAGCATCACCCGGCCCTCTGCACCCTGCCCGCTCGGGCCCTGCTGATGGCCAATCCAGCGGCCGTCCCCACTTCTCCAGACGATGCAAAAGGACCATAGTTTAGTTCAGTTTAAGATGGTGGCTCACTAGTTTTTCTATTTTAAGTTTTTAGAACTGTTTTCAAAAAATAATGGTCTTGAGAAAATACTTAGTGGTATTAATCTGTATAGCAAAATAATATGGATAATTCAAACAAAATTACTAAATTTTTCCCCAAAGTATATTTGGGAGTTGAAATTACATGGGAAAATGTTCTCAAGTTTCTTGAGAACTCAAGCCCATGAAAAATAATAAAGTAAATTCTGGATATTTAAATTAAAACAAAACAAAACAAAACAAAACACAACCATGACTAAAGTAGGTAACAAAGCCCCAACTGCATTTCTCCTGCATAGTCCCTGTTTCTAAGAGAAGATCATTAGTTCTATGTAAATAAAGTTAAGAAGGCAGACCTTGGAGCAGTACAGAAATTTAAAATTGGGTTGTATATTTAATTATGTTTTAAATGGCGATTATTGCTCTTTCTCAGTTTTGGCCCTTTCCTTCCTCAGCTGACAGCATGTTCCCAAAATGTCTTCATCTTTTCCCACATGTATTAAATACCAACCAGAGAGCCAGAGTCAGGAAGGAAACGAACGTTCCTTGAACACCAGTCACTTCCTTTCAGGTCGCCTTGGTTTATTTACTTCAGTGCTTTCCTTGCTGCTTAAAATCACTTCCTCTCTCAACAAATAGTTCCAGATAGAGTTTCCCTCACAAGGGTAAAGCTCCTTGAAAGCTGAGCTCTTCTAGGTCCTGTGCTTGTCTAGATCCTAAGCATTGAGGAATGTGCTTGGCATTCAGTACGTGTTCATTTTTTAAAATATATTCAAGGTACAGGACTCGACATGCTGATAACATTACCTCATATAAGTCTAAAAGTGATCTTGAAATGTGAATAATATTATCCCCATTTTACAGTGAAAATCAAGGAATGAAGGGACTTGTCAAAAATCAAGCAATTAAGAGGAGGGGATCTGAACTGAGGTCTCCTGTGCGTTCCGTGTGGGGGCCGCGTTAGAAGACATGTTTCCCAAAGTGGGCTGCAGCTGTAAACAAGGTGATTATTATGGGTACTACACAAAGTGGCAGGAAGTAACACAGCATTAGATCAGAAGAAAGCTGTTCCATAAAGCTTCGTTTAATTAATCTTATATGGAAGATAAAGTCTTGGATTAGTGCCAGTGTGTCTTCAGTTTTCTAGTAATTGCTGCCGTCTGGTCCCACAATCCAGTACGGGGCAGGTAAGAATATAGAGGCTGAGTTTTATGTGCAGTGATTCAATTTTTATCACATCTTATTTAAGGTAAGTGATTCTGGTTTCCCATTTGAAATAGTTATATAGCTCTTTCATAGATAAAATTTTAGATAAAAGCCCTGAATTTATTTAAAGAAAATAATCATTGGACCACAGTACAGATGACATATTTGGCAGAAACTGGGGAGGCAATATGCGGTGGCTCGTTCCCACGCCCTGCACTGGGGCAGTGCAAAGGCCCTGGGCGGAAGCAAGCAACAAAAGGCACTGCCGTGATCGGGAACTCCGATGTGGAAAGCAGTGATCCCCAAACTGCTTTGGCAATGGCGGTCTGAGGAACAGAAGTGAAAGACAGGTAACTCTGGGCAGAACCGAGGAAAATGCCTCCGTGATTCAAGTTCTGGGACCAGAATTCAGTTATAGCCCCTGACTGGTGGTGCCTAGAATGTGGTGGAAGAGATATGCAATGATCAAAACACAAATTAGGAAACAAAAAAAAAAAAGCCAGAAGAAGGAAAACTATGAACGATGTGGAAATTCCTCGTCTTATGTTATTATTCAATGTGTTAATAATAATACTTTTTGTTTTAAATTATAATATATAAATTATGAAAACATGATAAATTCATTCACAATCACAATGAGTAATTTTGTCATGTAGGAAGAAGTGCAGAGAAAGCCTCGAGGGGTGCCATCGTGACCACTAAATTGGCAGCCCCCTGACAATGTCGATGAGACGCTCGGCCACGGTGGAGCCCGCACAGCTCCCACGCTGCGTGAAGGCAGAGCCTCGTGCGGCCTTGTGCTGCCAGTGCTGACTGAGTGTGCGCTGGGGAGACCTGCACCGGTGAAGGCACTGGCCTTCCTCTCTGCTTCCTCGTGCTGACATCTGTTTATAGCGGCATCCCAGTAAACTCACAAGGCCCCAGAGCCCGTGCTTCCCGCGGGGCTACCTGATTGGCCAGTGTGCGTTCTGACTCCCATTTATTTGAGCAAACTGCTTAATTTCTCTAAGTCTCAATTTCTTCAACTGCAAACCTAGGAAAGAGCAATGCTATGTCCTTAGGCTACTTTGAAGATTAAGTGAAATACCGCATGAGGCTGTTCGTGACTTACCCAGCACATAACGAGCCCTCAGGCTACCATTAGCTACGTCTTAGCCTGCTTCACGAAGCAGCGGTGTTCTCTCCTCTGGGCCTTCCCAGAGGCCGCAGGTAACAGGGTCCCTCTAACTTGCCTTTCTTCTGCTTCACGCCCGCCCCACACACGTGGCTCTCAGCAGCTTCCTCGGCCTCCACGAGTTCCTGTTCTGTCCTCTCTCCCTTCGCCCTCTCCCCCCCTGCTGAGTGAACGGAAGCACACCCCTGCCTCCATGACAGTCCCTTTCCCTCTGCTAGAGTGCAACTGGAAAAAAGGCTGCCCTAAATCTCAAACAGGGACTCTTCGATTCCTCCACATTGTGGGGTTTGGCTTTTCACCTCCGGAGCGGCCCTCTTCTCCGCCCCGCTTCTCTTCAGAGAGAGCTACCGGCTGAGGTGACAGCGAGCCCGGTGCTTGTCTTCCTCTCAGCCACTGGGCAGACACAGCTCTCTGGAAACTTTTACATGTTTGCCTCTGACAAACATTGTTTTGCATATTCCCAAAGAAAATATTCTGTTAATCAACTTGGCCGTGCTACTCTTTGCATGCCTTTCTCCTATAGCCATGTGCTGGGATAAAGAGGATGTGTAAGTTCAGCGAAGAGAAAAAAGAGTGTAAGACCCTCATTCATCTCTGCATAAAACAAAACGTTTTAATTCTTTGGGACATCCGTTTGGAGGAAGAATATTCTCTACTCTTCTGTTTTCACCTGGGAACACTGACTGAGTGTGAAGGAGCCCCCTCCCATTGCCCTGTTCCATGCCCTGCCAGGCCGGCCAGAGCTGACGGATCCAACACCCCACAGGATGCCCGAGTGCCCCTGGAATTGAGAGACCACAGAACTCTGCTCCCCAGATCCCTGGGGTTCCCTCAGATTTTACTCCTCCTGTGGCTTGACTACTCAAATCTCCTTGGACTCTCAACATACTTAAGTATCCCTAGTGTATAAATTCCCTCTTACAGCTTAAGCAAACACAGTGGTTATCTGTTGTATATACCCTAAAGAATATTAATTTAAAAAATATTTTAAAGACCCTAAGTTTGTCAGCAATATGTTACAGGCTTTTGTATGTCGTTAACCATATTAAACAGAGAATTAGGAAGATGGAATGTTTTCTCACTATAAAATCCCTGCTGCTTGTGTCAACAACCAACAGGTAGGGTTATATCTTTTAAAAAAAATCAATAGAGAAAAACACTATGCAGTGAATTTCTCAAAGTAATGAGGCATATTAAACACACACACGCAGCATTTCAGATTTCTGCATTTTAACCTCACCAAAATTATCTTATTAACATGATCTAATTTTTAAAATTAAAATAACAGGAGTTTCTTGTGATATCCAAGCAGTTAGTATAAGATATATTTTTGCAAGTGAATATCATTTCTTTTAGCAATAGATTTTAAGCAATTTGATGTCCTGGGAAGTCACAGAAGCTGTTCTACCTCTTTTTGTAACACATATGTTGTGAAATTGAGGCCCAGTATACTTTCTCAGTTTCTTCTTTGGCTACTACACAAGTTTTCCAACATGCCATGCACTTCCTTGGCTCTGCATCTTCTTTTGTATTGTCGATGCTCTTTAAAACTCTGTCCCCACCTCTGCCTCTAAAGCTAGTTTGCAAGGCAAATCCGCATCCAGTCCTGCAGGGCCTTACGTGAACATCACCACCTCTGGAAAGTGTTCTCAGTGCACTTTCTGCCCATAATTCCTTGAGCAGAACCAATCTTTCCTTCCAATTTAGTTTCCATCATATCCCTCTGTGAATGCCTCCGGTACTTCCATGCCCTAATCTAGCAATAATTTCAGGTTTGTTACTTGAACTGTGTCCTAAGTGTGTGTGTGTTTAGCACACTGGACAGTTTCTCACTGATAATTCACAATCAGTACATAATTGTAAACTAGAAATTTCAGCTGAGAAAAATGTGAGGAAAATTTGAGGTGGCCCGAAGGTAACGAATTTGAAAAGTATTAGAATGTTCTTAAATGTAGTATTGGAGCCTTACGTGGTTTAGATATACTTTTTAACTTGGGGTTTTATTTAGTTTGCTAAGAGTTTTTCAAAGCAGTTTCACCAGTCTCTGTTCCAAGCAACAGTAGGTGAGACTTCCAGCGGTCCCCTACCTCACCAGCACTTCCTATCCTCACGTCACGCGAACACCGTCACGTGCAAACCCGCACACTGCTGGCCAGTGCTGCCCTGCAGCCAGCAACTCCTTCCCGGTCTTTCTTTACTTCTAATAAGAGACAAGCTCAAGTTGAATGAAGTGTATTTTTTTAAAGGACAAAGAACAAATGTGATAAAAAGGAGCATTTTAGATTCATGTAAATGGAAAGAAATAAATTATTATCATTTTTTATTTTAAAGTATCTTTCACTAATGAAGAATACAAGTCTTCAATTTTCAAAGAGTAAAAATTAATATTAAATTCCAAATTTTGTTTACAATTGAACCACCCTCCAGCTATTTCAGGAATTCTCCACTGTTTTATTTTTGGTTTTCAGAAGAACATTTAGCCTATAGTTTAGGTAAAACAGCAGCCTGCAATTTTCTGTCTTGTTTTGGTTAGGTGAAGTATTCTTCCCATGCATAACTCCAAAATGCAAAAGTGAGTCTTCAGAACTGTATTTACACATATGGCCTAGGGAACAGTTATTTTTGTTTTTCAGGGTAAAAGACCTTTGCTCTTTAGCAGTTATACACACACACACACACAGAGACACACACACACACACCCCTTGAATCTGAGCTTCTGTCAGGCCCTGTGCCGCCTGTCCATGCGAGAAACCAGTAATCTGATAGGTTCTGTCACATAGACTGACCATCTGCAGTCCTGGTTCCTGGTTGCGGTGGTTAAGCTTTCAGACCTCAGCAGGAAACCTGTTCAGATATGTTTTCTCAGGTCGCGCAGTGCTTAGTCTTCAGCTACTCTGCAGCTGAGTGAAAGGGAAACCTGGTTACACTGGGAGAAGTTTCCTTTTCAAGCAGAGAATGTTCCAAGTAAGCCCTTACAAAGGTGATACCCAGTTGCATACACTTTGACATTATGCATTTCTGGAAAAACTATGAGATTATTTGAAGATGTCAATCAGTAAACTGGGATTGTGAAAAGTTATGTTCAACAAATATAGAAATTAACTTTGTTATATTCATTATATAATGTTAGCTCTTTAAAATTAAAATAACAATGTTACTTCCAGTAAATTTAATCCATAGAATCAAATAAGGCTGTTTAAGATGCATTATTAAATGGAGCATTTATGTCCTGGCTGGTGTGGCTCTGTGAGTTGAGGGTAGGCCTGGGAACCAAAGGGTCGCCAGTTCAATTCCCAGTCAGAGCACATGCCTGGGTTATAGGCCAGGTCCCCAGTAGGGGGCATGTGAGAGGCAACCACACACTGATGTTTCTCTCCCTTTTTTTCTCCCTTCCTTCCTCTCTCTCTAAAAGTTAATAAATAAAAACTTAAGAAAATAAATGGAGCATTTATAATATATGGCTAGCATAAGCAGAATGTGTTAGGAAAAAATCAGAATATGATTTCATGAAATGTTCCATGGCAAAAGTTATTACTACAAATTACAGAAATAACTATTAGTTTTCTCTGTTAAAAATACAGTGAGAATAGTTAAAGTTGTAAAAAACACACAAAAGCTATCATTAACTAATTAATTAACAAGCACACTTTACAATGGTACTTTTTCATGTCTAGCATCTAATTCTGTATTATAAAAATGCCTTAGTGTGCCTCAAACTTACAAAAGTCACCATTTAAGAATGTGTTTGACACCAATCCAAAAGAACCTATGCACCCCAATGTTCATAGCAGCACAATTTATAATAGCCAAGTGCTGGAAGCAACCTAGGTGCCCATCAGTCAATGAGTGGATCAAAAAACTGTGGTACATTTACACAATGGAATTCTACGCAGCAGAGAGA
>VMDR010017777.1:0-19751 GCA_007922815.1 Macrotus californicus
AACTTACCTGTGGTTTGTCAAAAATGTATTTTTTCTTGGAATCACAAATTATATATGTGCATATAAGAAGGCGGAAGCATAAGGAGTATGTTAGGAGTGTGTCAGGAGTGTGTTAGGAGGAGTAGGCTCTCATCCTAATATTTCTCAGGATGCCTTATCAAACGTAGATGACTAAGTATCAGGAAGTCTAGAAAGAAGGGTAGAAAAGGAAATGTAGCACTAAGGAAAGATAAGACAGAACAGATGGCAGATTTACAATACAGTGGTGTGACTGAGGAGAGGGGAGAAAGCCACAGTGGAGGTCTTTAGAGACTCTGGGAAATAGCCCTGTGGCCTTCATCTGTCTACTCACTTCCCATCGCTTATACATGTATTTACCAAATGTTTATTGAAAACCCAATGTGTACTAGGCACAGTGCTAGACATGAATGAAATCAATGCCGTTCTTGTTCTTATGGAGCTGATCCTTCTGTTAAATTTATCATTCTAGTAGCCATCAATGTTCTTTCGGAAAAAGAGTAAAGGAAGCATTGTCAAAGGGCTCTTCTAACTCAACGTATTCCAAGCATAAAAAGGAATAAGTAAGTAAAAGCAAACAGAAGTACCTCATAGGTGTTCCTCTTGTGCAGACAAGTGACTGCTTTTACAGGACTAACCTAGGGAAGTTCACTATGCTGTCATTGTGATGGACACAAGGGGATTATGCTACGTCTGGGAGTCTGGGTGTGTCTGTGCCAGGGAGGACAAGAGAAGAGGGTCAAGGTGAGACAGGAACCGGAGTAACATTATACTAATAAGCACAGATCAGTCCATGAGCCACTGCAACCAAAACATCTTTCAGCTGATTGCAGGGGCTTTCCTTCTGTTTCTCTCAAGAATTAACCAGCTGTCTTGCCATTGTTTTTTGTGACCTCTTCCCTCTGATGCTAATTGCTTGACACAGTGGTCTAATTATCTCCAGGCTTCCAGCTTGTTTTAATGGAGGGGAATGTTTATCTCTGTAAGCAGAGAGACTTGCCTACCCCTGAGATCCTGAAATCTTTCCTTGGGAAACACAGCAATGGAATTGAAAGCTGGTAATTGATGGGCAGAAATGTAAACATTTTTAGGGCATTTTTAATGGCAGGAAGTAAACATTGCTTCTCCTTCCTTATAGCTCTGCACCACAGTGAGCATAGGAAATCCTGATTTCCCTGTGGGAATTGCCTCTCTCCCCTTGTTTTTGGTTTTGAAAGGACAGTAAATTCATGTACTCAGCCCTGATCATACAGAGTGAGGAAAAAGTAGGCTTATAGTTTTGAGTATGTGAAACACAGAGTTTATTCTTGTATATCATTTGTTAATTATTGTATTAACAACTGTAAACCTACCTTGCCCCACCCTGCATAACCCAAGGAGGGAAAAACCCTGTCCGGACAAAGGACTGCATTACATCTGAACTTGGCTATTTAGCAACGGGATCCTGGGACTTTGAATCTCAAACAAGAGATAAAAGAATGAATGAAACAGTTGAATTCCTAGTTATCTGTTTGCTTATTCATTTATCCCACAAAATTCTTATTGAGGCTGTGGTATATGACAGTCACTTTTCTAGATGCTGGTGACATAGGTACAGTGGTAAGCAAGACAAAGTTGCCACTCTTTTAACTTCATACTCTAGTCCATGGAGGCAATCAGACAAACACAGGAGATAATTTCAGACTGGAGCTGCACAGAAAGTACAACAAGATACCTAGCTAGGAGCAGGAGGTAACACAGAACTAAGACATGAAGGATGAGAAGGAACTGGCCTGGGGATGTCTGCAGGGAAGAGCATTCTGGCCAGTGGTTCAAGGCCATCATCATAGAAACAGGCTAGGTAGCAGCAATAAAATACAAACTTCTCTTGACCTCCTGTCTTTCTGTGCTCCCTTCACAGAAACAGTCATCAGAAGAGTCGCTTTTTTCCCCATCTCTTCTTCAATCTTCTCCAAGCAAATATTCATAGTCTCCACTGAAATGACTTTCATTTAAGTCATCATCAACCTGTACCTTGTCACCTCCCTTAAATAGCGTCATCCTGACCTGAATTTTCCCCGTTATGAGTCCTGCTTCTTAGTCCCTCCAATGGCCTTGGTTTCTGCCCATTCCTTGCCTTAATTGCAGCTCTGCTGATCTCAGGAGCCCCCAAATATTGCCAATTAAGACTGTTTTTCCTTTCTTAACCAAAATTGGTTTCTATTGCATCCAACTGATAAGAGCCTAATTCATGCGCTGGTATTTTTTTATATTATTGTTGGTTTACCCCCCCCAAACCTAATAGTTCAATATAGTACAATCATCATTGATTCTTTTGCTTACATTCATTGCTTTACTTAAAATGTTAATACTATCTTGTTGAGTACATATTTATGATTCTTCTATGATTGATTAGCTGTTCTCTTATAGTTATTCATCTCTTGAGAGTAAATCATTCTTTCATTTTAAAACATTTATTATTATGTATGTGTCTATTGCAATGCAAGATATTGGAGACAGGCATAGTTCAAAAAAGTCATGGTTCCAGGACATATTCGTTAGATTAGTGCACTACTGAGAAATTTCTCTTTTAGGTTGTTTCTGTTTTTAATTTTTTAAAATATTCTTCATGTTTTCTTCTTGTGCTTTGCTATTCTAGGCTCTGCAGAATCTATGCCCTTTATGTCACTATTAAAATTTCATAGGGATTCATTGGCTGTAAAATTAAATATAATTTATCCAAATATTATATTTTTATTTCTTTAATAATTTTCTTATTACTCCAATAAGGAATCTAGTCTCAAGTAAGCAAAAACAAACAAGGTGATGTTAGGGAATCTTAAAAAGCCATTTCTCAGAAAAGTCATCTTCTCCACTAGGATTTTCTCATGGCTCATGGCCAAATGGATGAACATATTTTGATGGATATTGTACTGTGAAAGATACTTTCAGTTACAAGTTCCAAAAAAAAAGCAACTCATAGTAATTAATCATAAAGGAATGCTAGCTCATGTGACTAGAAGGTCCAGAAGTTTCAAGGTTCTTCAAAGTTAATCAATGATGCTATCAGCACATAGTATCTTTCCATCTTGCCACTCTGTCAACAGTGTTGGCTTCTTCTGAAGGCTTGCTTTTCTTGAGGACATGGAACAGCTGCTGGTGGTAACTGAGACTGCAGGTGACTTTGTTCATGGCTAGAGGCAGAGAAAGAAGGTTGCCTTCCACAACCTTACAACAAAAGTCCTGTGTTTTCTTCTGATTGGGTGGTTCTGAATAGGCGATCACTACAGCTGGAGAAATATTGATTTACTTAAATCTGAAAGATGTGCTCACACTGAAAGCAGTCACTTGTGGCAATGGCAAAGGATCCATCAGAGCCCACCCTTAGCAGCGGGGGTGGGATCCAGTCCATTCAAATTCTGTGGCTGCTACATATTGGGGAAGGATGAAATGTATTTGGGAGGCTCCAACATGTCCAATGCAGGTGTACATTTGCATATATAATCTGCATGTAATTCACATATGTACTTCTTATTTGATTATTTTATGATAGACATAATAGTGATCAGGTCTTACTAATATAGGGTGTTGCCATATAAGTACTTTATACATTTTTCATACTATCTAGACTGGGAAAATATTCAATAATATTAATTTACTATGAATTATTTGCCTATTTTTGTATTTTGTTTTTTCATAATGAGGTATATACCAGTAAGGGAAACAATAATTTAAAGAAAGAGTGAGAAGAACACTTAAAAATTTGATCTGAAATATAATTTTGAGAATTTCTGCATTAGACAAAACTATGAAGTTAATAAATAGTAACTATGTGGAGGCTTATACAGAATTTATTTTCAGAATACAATATTTTCATTAAAACACTTTGTACTCACTAATCTTATTATACTTATGAAATTACCAATCACCATGCAGCTATAGCTTAGAAATTACTTTGATATTTTTGTGTCTAATAATATATTTCACTGAAAAATGACATCTATTTTAATCTATTGCAAAGAATGGTGAGTCCTCATCTTTACCTTCATAGAACCAGCAACCAAACAAAATATCTAGATCAGCTCAAAAATTCACTGAAATATTTCTTCAGATTTCAATATAGTTCATTTCTTTTTCCAAACATCCATGAATGTATCCCCCTTGACGGAATACCTGCTGCGTGCCAGGCACTGTGCTCTGCAGTGAGTGTACGCGTGTGACTGTGTGTTTTGCTTGCACGGGTGGACAAGGACAGCGAGAAGTTTCTCTACCCTTCCTGCAGCACACAGCCCATCGAAGGAAATGCTAGAAAATTCAGAATTGGGACTATACCAGGGGAGATCAGAGATGTGATAAAGACACACCTATTCCCCTTACGGAAGTGCTAATGCCAGGCCACTGAGTAGCAGGAAAGAGTTCTCAACTCCAAATACCAGAGTCTAAACACGAACAACAAGTCACATCCTTAACCTGTGGGTCACATCTTCATCATTATGCTTCACCGAGAAGACAGCACCTTGGGACTTGATGTGAATGTGAGTTGAAAGGAAATGACAAGCAGGAAAGACCAACAGCCCCATCTGTACTTGTTCCAAGCAGGAGGCATTTTGTTCGCCATTCTGCAAGTATTAATCATTCCGAGCTGTCAGCCTGGTGGAGAAAAGATTCTTCTTGGAATCCACCGATTTCAGCCCAGGACAGTATTTGCTTCATAGGTAATACATGGAAATTATTCAAAAATCAGTAAATCTGAAGCCACTATAAAGTATTGAAAATTGTTATATTTGTAGCTTTAATTTCAGGGAAGAAAAGATTTATTTTAATTGTAATCTAAGCAAAAGAGAAGAAATTTGATCTTTGTGAGATACAATGTGTGGCAAGTCAAAAACAAGGAAAAAATTTTGAATAGACCAGCTCAAAAAGGCAAGTGGTTTTGTCAGTGTTGCTAGTGTTACTTAAGGAACACCGACCTGTACCACACAGGGGGAAATGCACACAGCCTACCAAACGCATGTGATGCAGTGAGTTATTGCTCGTGCTGGTACGATGTCAATTATTATTTGTTATTCTGTGAGAAGGTTTGTGAGATGCTTGCCGAATCTAAAAGCAATTCAGTAAGTGTGCCAAGTCCCAGAAACTGGTAAGACAGAGCTACATACCCACTTTGAATATATCACGTTTGGCATTTATCATTTACAAAGAATTATATTGGCCAGCCTAACTTGCTTTAGCAAAAAAAAGTTACATGAACAGTAAATCCCAAGATTGGATAGAAATTTTTTTTGTTTTTTCCATTTTCAAGTTTTTAATTAAAGCTGTATATCAGATTACATTATTCCTGCATCTTCTCAATTGTTTCTTCTTTGTACTTGCCCTTTTCCTTTCCTACTTGGCGAGATTTGGCTTTACGTTCGAGGATCTTTTTGTGGTCTCTGTCCAGTTTTAGTCTAGTGATGACCACCTTGCTGGGGTGAATGCCCACATGAACAGTTGCACCGTTAGCTTTCTCCCGCTGCACTCGTTCAATGTAGCCCACGTATTTCTTCCTGTAAACCTGGACTACTTTGCCAATTTGCTGCCCTTTGTAATGTCCTCGCACAACCTGAACTTCATCATCCTTTTCGGATGGGCATGGATCAAACATTGAACTTCTGCCTCAGCTCTTTGGAAAGAGGAGAAGACATAATCTTTCTGCGAATGTGGGAAGGTGCATTGAAATGCCTTTTACGGTTCTTGCTCCAGTCAGAAGTCACAAAGGGATTGAACTTCATTTTGACCGCTGGCGCCTCAGCGATGGCCGCCAGATTGGGTAGAAATTTAAATAAAAGAAAACAATTTAAGAGAATGAAATATAAAAAGCATGATTAAGTACCTTAGCTGATGTCATTCTTAATTTTTAGCCATAATTAACATACTATTATTAGCTTTTATCTAAATGTTCCGGTAAAAACACAATGGCTTCTGAATTGATTTCTAAATTTTTATTACTACATAAGTTTTGGTGAACTATACTACTACTACTACTGTAAAGATAAAAATATAAAGAAATGCAGCGACATTGCTATGTCTCTTTCTTCAGAACTTGAAGAAGAAAACGCTATAAACATCACTGCAAGGATTTACTGTTTGTAAGGGACCACAGGCTGTGCCCGGCCTTGCAGGAGCCATCTTTCAGTCTGTGCTGCTGGGGACGTTCAACTATCGAACACTTAACAATAAAATGTCTTCCTCACAATAGAAAAAGCATTGACTACAGTAAGACAACTTTGTCCAGAGAACATCATTCTCTACGTAGCAGACATCAGCAGTCCCTTTCGCCAAGACGGAGATGAAGGGGAGGCTCCGGAGGCTGCTCCAGGAACAGCTTTATCGGCCTAACAGAGCGGCTCCCGGACTGAGCTGTCAGGGGTGGCTTCTCTCTGCGGGCATGTTGAGTCTCCCGAGCGACCCTTCTGCCATTTCACACAGCGCAGGGCCACCAAGCAGAACTGCCAGTGAGGGCCGTTTCCTGCCCCCACCACGGGGGCTGCTCTGCTTGGCCTCTGGACTTACCTAACGACACTAACGGCACCAGCAGCAGCAAACCACCGTCAAGCTCACGTTGAGGGTTAGTGGATTATGGACGCCCCGCAGTTTACACAACAGCGATACGATACGAAGCCAACGATCCGACTGGTTAGTTGAAGGTGGGAGACGTAAAGGAGATGGAAATCACAAATGAGGTGATAACGTGGGTTTCCCTAGATTGACGACCTCTCTGCAAAGTAAATCCTCTTCCTGCTTCATGTACAACTTCAGAAGTAAAATTTTAAAGGTTGCCTCAAAACTAAGTTATATTTTCTCAAGACTTTTCACGTCTTTTGAGACTTATCTTTGAACATTTCTTCAGAAGGCATCACTGTGATTTATTTATATTAACAGAAATATCAAATTTTGCTGGCAGGGAACTCCTCAGAGTCCATTACCATTTATTATTTTCAAATAATTGAAACACTACATTACATTAACTTTAATATGGTATTGAGTGCGGGAGAAAAGCCAGAAATTTAATGATAAAGTCGTCGCCTTACTGATTGATTTTGTGACTCAAATGTTCAATTACTCCTGTTAGATATTGATATGCTAGGAAAATAAGTACATTATATGAATTTCTAAAAGATACTTATTGAAATAGAAAGTAAAAATAACTGTTCAGGGAAAAAAAGATCATTGTGTTTGCTGATTCTTTGGTACAGAAAACACATAAAAGAAAAGCATTAATCAGGATGTATAATTCAGTATTACAACCTGACACCAATGTGAACGGTACATCAGTGACTGTTCACCGCACACAAACTGCGTGGAACAGACGTACAAGCGTAGTTAATGAGCCCAGGTTACAGTGACCTTATGCAGCAAACGTGGCATGTAACTGTGTTTCGGACCACATTCCACATTAATTATCTATGTCAGGTGCTTCATTAAAAGCCACTGTATGAAAATGTGAGTGTATATAATAGATAAATTAAGGATTGATCTATTTGCAGTATTGAAAGTTTATGCACGTCATTAAAAAAATCTCAACTTTTTTTAGGGGAGGTCCATGTTGCCCTTTAATTATACACAGTTTTGTGCATGTGAGGATTTGTGTGTTTGGCTAGAAAGAGGACACAGAGCTGTCATCAGATTTTCAAAGATTATGTGTTTCAACAAAGTTTAAAATTTATGTTTCTGTAGTGCAATGTCGATCCCTCATTATCAAATATAATTTGATTTACAGATTATTTGTTTTGCAAAAGAATGTATACCCACATGAGAAGAAATTGCTATAAAATGAAAAATACATATGTGTGTTAATTATGAGAATGAATATATTCAAAACCTTAGGAATATCATTAAATATAACACAACATCTCCATTTTAAACACAATTTAAGGGTACATGGAAGAAAGCAATACAAGCAGAGCTACCATTTACTGAGTTCTTACAATATACAATATGCCAGACCTAGTTCTGTTTACATTGTTTTATTTTAACTCTTACAACTCTGTGGTGACAGTCATTAAGATTACTGCCCCTCCTTGCCCTGGCTGCTGTGGCTCAGTGGATCAAGCACTGACCTGTGAACCGAAAGATTACGCCCCCTCTTGTATGAAGAAACCAAGGCTTGCAGAAGCTCAACAATCTTCCCAAGACCTCACAGCTGGTAACTGGAGGGCCTGAAATGCCAACGTTCCCTTTGTCTTTTCGGAACTAAAATCCACACCCTTCACCACTTAGCTATTCTGCAGTGCCTTTAGCCCACCACCACTCAAACTGTTGTTGTGGATACCGTGGGTCGTGAAGCAGGGTGCTCCAATTCATTTGCTGAATATTTCATCACAAGCCTTGTAATCACAGCACATAACATACTTCTGGAAACTGGAGAGGGAGCTTTTATTTGCCTTCCCTCCAGTCCCACTCCCTCACATTTTTTTAGGAACAAGTATTAGTAAATGTGACCTCACACTTCTTTTTTTTTTTTTTTTGCATTTATTTTTTGTTGAATGAAAAAGGCATGGCAACTTAACTCCAGATTTGGTTTCTCTTAAAACTCATGTCATCAAAAAGAATATAAACAACTGGCCAGACTTACCTGTTTTGTGCACTTGTAGAATTAAAGAAAACACAATTTTAGAAAAATTATTTTAGTTAAGTTCTTTTTTTATTTTTTATTTTTTTGAATTTTTAAAACATTTTTACTGGTTATGCTGTTACAGTTTTCCCAATTTTTCCCCTTTTATCCCCCATCCACCCTGACCCCCCAACCCTCCAGCATTCCCCCCCTTAGTCCATGTCCATGGGTTGTACATATAAGTTCTTTGAGTCCTCTGTTTCCCATACCATTTTTTTATCTCTCCCTGTCTACCATATGCCTCCTAACCATGCTTCTTCTTCCCTGTACCTTTCCCCCTATTCCTCCCTTCCCCCTCCCCACTGAAATCCCTCTGCGTGATTTCCATTTCTCTGATTCTGTTCCTGTTCTGGTTGTTTGCTTAGTTTTTGTTTTCATTGTTTTTCTTTTCTTTTAGGTTCACTTGTTGATAGTTGTGAGTTTGTTGTCATTTTACTGTTCATATTTTTTATCTTTTTCTTAGATAAGTCCCTTTAACTTTTCATATAATAAGGGCTTGGTGATGATGAACTCCTTGAACTTGACCTTATCTGGGAAGCACTTTACCTGCCCTTCCATTCTAAATGTTAGCTTTGCTGGATAGAGTAATCTTGGATGTAGGTCCTTGCCTTTCATGACTTGTAATACTTCTTTCCAGCCCCTTCTTGCCTGCAAGGTTTCTTTTGAGAAATCTGGTGATAGTCTTATGAGCACTCCTTTGTAGATAACTCTCTCCTTTCCTCTTGCTACTTTTAAGATTCTGCCCTTATCTTTCATCTTGGGTAATGTAATTATGTTGTGTCTTGGTGTGTTCCTCTTTGGGTCCAACTTCCTTGGGACTCTCTGGGCTCCCTGGACTCCCTGGACTCCCTGGAAGTCTATCTCCTTTGCCAGATTGGGGAAGTTCTCCTTCATTATTTGTTCAAATAAGTTTTCAATTTCTTGCTGTTGTTCTTCTCCTTCTGGCACCCCTATAACTCAGATATTGGAACATTTTAAGTTGTCCCAGAGATTTGTTAAGAGTCTCTTCACTTTTTTGAATTCTTGTTTCTTCATTTTGATCTGGATGAATGTTTATTTTTTCCTTTTGTGCCAAATTGTTGCTTTGAGTCCTGGTTTCCTTCCCATCACTGTTGGTTCCCTGAATATTTTGCTTTATTTCACTTTGGGTATCCTTCATTTGTTTGTTCATTTTTCGACCAAGCTCAATCAGATCTGTGAGCATTTTAATTACCAGGGCTTTAAATTCTCCATCAGAAAGGTTGGCGATCTCCTCCTCGCTTAGCTCTCTTTTTGAGGTTCTACTCTGTTCTTTCATTTGGACCATATTTCTTTGTCTTGACGCAGCTGATAGGTTGGAAGTGGGTGGGGCCTTAGGTGTTCACCTGGACAGGGCAACCCTTTTTGCTGTGCAGCAGTGCTGCCTGTGGGGGAGGGGCCAGGCAGGGGACAGTGCAGCTTGCCTGCTCCACTCTAGTGTACTTTTCAATGGACTCTCCTATGGCAGAAACCCCAGCTGTAGCCCACAGCCACCTCTGAGACCCCTTAAGTCAGCCCCTCCCGTGCAGCCCACCAAGATTGGCAGCCACCCCCACCCCCAATGTTCCTGCGTTACCCCAGTTTTTCTGAGTTGGCTGGCCTGGTCCACCACCTTACCAGTCTGGTTGTTCTGGTTGATTTTTTCTTTAATTCCTTGGTTGTTGGAGTTCCATGCAGTTTGATTTTCTGGTGCTTTTAATGGTTTATTGATTTCAGATTGGTTGTCGTCCTCCTTTTGGTTGTGCGAGGAAGCGAAGGGTCTCTACCTGCACCTCCATCTTGGCCGAAATTCTTTTTAAAAGTTTTACATAATGAACCTCAAAGATTCTGTTTTCATGTCAACTGAAAAAAACTCCAGGGATGCTCTGTAGTAGGCATATCTTTGGATGTATCCTAAAGGAAGGGAATGAAGATTCAAATCCTTCACACTGCTTATGAGTGGCAGAGTTACATTTCTGTGACAGCATCTGTATTTGGACAGCTAATTCATGCTGCTTCTTTTGGAATCTTCTGGAATTTGTACACATATGTAGCAATACAAATCACAAGCATAATCTGTAGAACAACATATTCACACTTTTATTTCAGTGGATTTCAAAACAACCTGGTGAGATTGTAACTAAAGAGGAGAAGGAGGTTTAATGGGACTGAGTGACTTGTTTACATCGATAGAGGTACTGGGTAGGATCCAAGTGCTCTGATTCCAAATTGTATCCTCTCTCCACCATGTTGCATGGCGTATCTGGTCATTCTGAACACCACCAAACGGAGGAAGTAGAGTGAAAGCCTGAATCATCCCTCCCTAGATATGAATCACTCCTCAGGGAAAATCCTGGACAGTATTTCTCTCAGGTCGAATTATTCCCTTACTAGTTAAACGCTCTATGAACGAGGCCTGGATCTACTCCTAGTGGACCAGTCCCCATCTTCCTACTGAAATGTATATTCTGTTGAAGTTTCCATTGACAACAGTCTTTCCCCTTGTCCTTGTGGCTCAGGTCTAGAAGCAAAATAACCTCTCAGCTGCTCCATGGGAGGCATTGTGGGTTTCTTTCTTTTGTACTGCCAAGGCCGGGTGGGAAGTCACTTAGCCTTTCACACCACTTTTTGGACTTTTCTTAATTAATCAAAGTAAGATAGAAAAAGTTGGTCAAAAGAAGAGGGACTCAGGCTATTGGCTGAAGGTCAAGCAACTACTCTGTTTTGTTTTGAACAAAATGTGTAGCGGTCACTCCAGGGTGGCTCGACCAGGGTACTATTGCAGACAACGTGACATGTTCCCCTTCTCCATCCCTCTCACCATTCAAGGATCTTCCTCCATCCCACCTCAGTCTGCCCCTCGCTCTCACCTTTGAGATTCTTGTGAGGCCACCTTCCTTTGCTCAAGGAAAAAAAATTGGGTTCATAAAAACATCCCTTGTTTTGTTCACTGTTTGAATTCATCGTTTTATAAAAACATGGTGACTTATACTTAATGAATATATGAATAAAATCCCTATAAGGTGTTATTAAATTTTTCCTCTGACTCTTGTAATAAAAAAATTTTAAAATAGAGGAAAACAAGGTTACCTTCCCCTTTCCAAAGGAATCTTCTGAGCTGGTCTTTAACGTGGTGAAGTCAGAAGCCAAGGGGTCAAGGCAGCAGAGGCGATGTGGAATGGGAAGAGAGGCTTTCTTTTTTTCTCCCAAAATTGAAGTTTCTAGATCCATGACCAGGCCTCATAAGCAGGGGGCCAAATGAGACATTGATAGATCAGTTTCTTGCATTGGAAAAAAGCCTAAAGCTTTTAAACTTTCACGCACATTAGCACAGAAGTGGTGAGTGACATGCATTGCTATTCTGGAGGAAGCAACAGAGGTGCCCTCAGATCCTCTGGAGGCAGAATGAGGTAATGTACCCTTACCCAGCACCTAGCCCGCCCCAAGAAACATTGCCCAGGGGAATTGCGTGTCCCAGGACTGAGAAGTGAAACATTTACCTTTTAATCTTTCAGAGACTCTAGACAAGTCTGGCCATATATAAGTGCATCCTTAAATCTATATCAATACAAGTACATGCAAATAAGTTGTATAGACTTTCTGATCTTCACTGTGAAATCGAAGCAGCGGAGAGTCCTTGAGAACCCAGTGCTAACTTAAAAGTAAAGCGTTGATTGAGTACCCAGTGAGTTCTCTAGGACGACAAGCAGAAACACAAGAGCTGTCTTCAGCTTTCTCTGTCAAAAGTAAACCAGCCCGAGACCAGATTTCCTTTTGGCCGTTGTAAATGCCCATGCTGCCATGCAGTGTATGATGGCATTACGTAGGAATCTTAAAATCTGTATTTGATTTCTATGATGTCAGGTACAGGATGTTAAAGTTACGTTTCCGTACACTGAAAAGGCTACACCGTAAATTAAGGAGAAATAATATGCCCCAGAGGGAGTCTCTTGGAGGCAGTAGAGCACAGTGGGATGGTACAGCATGGCTGTAGCCAAGGCGTCGGCCAGGCCTCTTCTGAAGATGCAGCTTGGAAAAGGCCTGCTCCCCAGCCCTCACGGTTGTTGATAAGGTTCACTTCCTCACGATCAGTTCTTTGCTGGCTTTTGGACAGAGGGTTCCCTTGGTTCCTTGTCAGGTATGTCTCTCCAACACAGTAGTTTGCTTCACATCAAATCATGCAGCCGAGAAGGCAAGAGAGGGAATCTGCTCACAAGACAGAAGTCACAGCGTTTAATAACCTAGTCATGGAAGTGAAATCCCATCCCTTCGCCGTATTCTACTGGCGGGACAGAGGAGAGAGTCACAAGACAGCTCACACTCCAGGGGAGATCTCAGAAGGTTGTAAACACCAGTGGCTGGGCTGTTGGGGCCCTTAGAGGCTGCCTACCATACTCATTTATTTCAAAGATCATTTAGATAAAGGCTTAAATATTTACAAGAGGTAAAAAAAAAATACTCTTTTTGACAAAGAACAAGAAAAAACAATGCCTAAGAGCCATTTTAACAACCTCATCTTCAAATGTTTTTTAAAACTCCAAAGAAAAATAAAGACATAAAGTAGCTATCTAAAAAAAGATATGCAAATTGAAACAATAAATTATTTTTAGGTGTCAAATTGGAAAAGATTAAATATTTAATTGATAATACTCACTGTTGGTAAGGATAAACAGACATTTTATAATCTGCTTGAGGGTTTAAACATTTTTTAGGGCAATCTGGTAACGTTAAGATTTGCATACCTTTTGACTTATCAGTCGTACTTCTAGGTACTTATTTTACAGAAATTATTAAGCCGATGTACAGAGATTTATGTCCCAGGGTGTCTGTTGCAGTGATATGTCCATCAGAAAGGATGGGCTAAATAAAAGATGTTAATGCAGCTATGTAAAATGTATTGCGGCTGTTAAAAATGGTGGTTCAGATGTAATTTATAATCATGGAACTATGCCTGTGATATATCTTTAAACAAAAAGGCAGATTATAAAAACTGGGCATAGAATTATGTGTGTGGAAGTGTACACGTATGTGCTGGTGTGGTGTCCATTGTGGCTCAGGAAAAGGATATCTATCGAAATATAATGTGTTTATCCTTGAGTTGTGGGGTCATGGATGATCTTTATTTTCTTCTTCATACTCTTCTGTGTTCTTCCATTTTTAACTTTGAGCGTGTGTACATTTTATAATAACAAAAAGCAATAAAACTATTTTAATATATTTAATACAACTTCCTCCTATATCCTGCTATAGGAATGTTTTGAGCTTTTATCATATGTTAATTGAAACTACATAGCATTCTTAAGACCCTTTCATTCTGAATGCATTATCTGCTTCTGCCGATAAATGAATATGTTCCAAGCTTCTTGGCAAAATATACTCACTTAAAGAAAACCCCTCAAATTCTATGTACACACAAATGCCATCAATCAAAAGGGAACTAGAAATTAACTGTCAGCTTCCTCCTTAACCTGGCTGTTCTGGAAGAATAAGCCACTGAGGGACCAGCAGTAAAGATTTTGATTAGTCAAATAAAAAAATAGATCTCTGGTTGCCATAGCTAATCACTTACTCATCATTTTTTATTCTTCATACCCTCAACATTTTTTTTTTTTTAGTATCTACTATGCACCAGGCATTAGGAGAAGTGCTGGGAATGCAATAGTGAACCAGAAAGACACTGTGCTTGCCCTCAGAGCCTCGTAACAGCAAATTGAAGAATTTCCCTGCTGAAGATGCCTCAAAGATCATAGCCCAGAATTCCCCAACCCCCAATTCATGAATCAAGATGCAGAGTTTTACCTTCCCTTCTTTACCAATATTTTTTGACAGCAGACTCACACACATTCCTCTCTTCCCTGCTGAGGCAGGCAGAACTCTAAGATAGCCCCCACAGTCTTGCCCCCTGTTGTTCCTCCCAGGATTGCGTTACGTTAGATGGCAGAGGGGATTTTGCAGATGTAGTTGAGGTTATACTAACCAACGGACCTCAAGATAGAAAAATGAGCTGGGTGGCCTAACCTAGCCAACAGAAACCCTTCAGAAGCAGAGCATTTTTCTCTAGATGGTGGCAGAAGAGGAGTTAGAGACATTCAAGATGTGAGAGGGATTCCACGTGAGGGAGGCTGTCCATTGCCAAGATGGAGGGTGCCATGGGGCCGGGAGCTGAGAGCAGTCCATCCACAGGCTCGTAGACGGAGAGCAGGGTGACAGCTAGTGGAGGGGAGGGGGAGGGGGAGGACTGAACAAAAAGGAAAAAGGACTCAGGGGCATGGACAACAGTGTGGTGACTTCTGGGGCAGAAAATGGTGTAAGGGGACTAAATGGTAAGGGAAAAAATAAAACAAAGATTATATAAAAAATAAAATACATGAAATCTTGAGAAAGAAAGAAAATGGGACTTCAATCCTACAACCCTCAGGAACTAAATCAGCCAGGAGTATAGGAATGAATTCAGAAGAGAACACCCCAACTTCAGATGAGAATGCGGAGCTGCACCTTGATTTCAGCTTTTAGTATGGCCCCCCCGTCACGCCACCGCGACCTCTGAGATGACTGTGAGATAATGACGGGGTGATGTTTTAAGCTACCAAGTTTATAGTAATTGGTGACACAGCAATAGGAAAACTAATACATATCCTTTTCCCTTTGTATTGTCATTCCTGGGGCTGAGATCCATGGATTTCAACTATCTCCTTATTGTCCAGGTGAAATAGAGGGTCAAAATCTCTAGCCATAGTGGCTTTTCCCTGGTTTTTAAGTTAATTGACTTACATTTTTTATTTTGAAACAATTTCAAACTTGTAGATAAGCTGGCTTGTTCTTGACCATGTGGATGCATATATCCCATGATCCCCAAATGATTTAGTGCAGTTCTTATAAACAAGGACATTCCCGTATGTGCTTACCACGTAGTCACTGGAATCAGGAACGTCACGTCAGTTCAGCTCTCACATCCCCTTCGATTTTCACAGAGTATCCAAATAATGTCCTCTGTAGCCAGAGATCCAGTCTGGAGTTACATATTGTGTTTAGTCGTCACCTCTCTTCAATCTTCTTCCATTTGGAATAATTTGTCATCATTTCCTTGACTTTCATCATCTTGAAACTTGAAGATCACAGGCCAGTTGTTTTGGATAGTGTCCTTCATTGAGGATTGGTGTGTTTTTACTTCTTGATGATTGTTCATTTTGGCAACAATATTAAAGAAATGATAGTACGTTCTTCTCCTTGATTACTAGAAAACAACATATAATTTCAACTTTTATGGTTATTTATAACATTAACTTTGATCACTTAAGGTGGTGTCTGCCAAGGTTCTCCACTATGTTCTTTTTCCCTTTGTAGTTAACAACTATTCTGTAGGAAGGTAACATGAGAATATTTCATTCCTCCCCCAACTTCAAGTTTATTCATGCATAATAATCATATCAGTGTAGACTCATTGTTTCCTATCTTATTTAATGCTTTGTGATTGCTACCATCATTATTTATTTTCATATTCAAATTGCCAGAAATTCGGTCAAAGGGAACTTCATCACGCTGGCTTTGCTTCAGCGTTGTTTTGACGAGTCCCCTCTCTTCTCTGAGCACTTCCTCACTTTCTGACACAAGATGTCCTGGGCTCATTCTGTACTTTCCCTTCCCCAGCCCTGGAACTGGCCATTTTTCCAGGGAGTTCTGTTTTTTGTTAGTGAAAAATGATATTTAGAAACCAAGATCCAGACGCTGTTATGATTGTTGCTGCTTCCAGTCACATTCGGCTTTCTTTAACTTTTCCAAAACACCACGTTCTCTCCTGCCTAAATCTTTTATATGTGTTGTTTCTTCTACCGA
The DNA here is from genome assembly GCA_007922815.1 of Macrotus californicus. NCBI lineage: Eukaryota > Metazoa > Chordata > Mammalia > Chiroptera > Phyllostomidae > Macrotus > Macrotus californicus. Next base: position 16,481 of record VMDR010017777.1, read on the forward strand.
GCATGCTCTTCCCACCTCTTCATGTGGTGAACTCTTCCTACTCATCCTTTAGATCTCAGTTTAAATCTTGTTTCTTCAAGAAAACCTTCCATTGCTGCCCGGACTGGTTGAGGTCTTGTGTTTCATGTTCCTTTAGAGAAGTTTATAATATAGTCATCATTTGGTAGCATGTGTTTCCTCCTCACTAGACTAAAAAGCTTTGGAGGACAAAGGCTATTTGTTTTTTTGATCAACATAGTATCTCTAGTGCCTACTACATAGCAGTGTGAGTGAATGAATGAGTGAGTGAATGAGTGAGTGAGTGAATGAGTGAGTGAGTGAGTGAATGAGTGAGTGAGTGAGTGAATGAGTGAGTGAGTGAATGAGTGAGTGAATGAGTGAGTGAGTGAGTGAATGAGTGAGTGAGTGAGTGAATGAGTGAGTGAGTGAATGAGTGAGTGAATGAGTGAGTGAATGAGTGAGTGAGTGAATGAGTGAGTGAGTGAATGAGTGAGTGAATGAGTGAGTGAATGAGTGAGTGAGTGAATGAGTGAGTGAATGAGTGAGTGAATGAGTGAGTGAAGTTGGAACTAGATCTCAGAGCTTTCCTAGTTATTCCACAGTGCACACTTAAAACTTTTAAAGGTTAAGAATTCACTGAAATAGTAGTCACTAAATTCTTAGACAAAGGCACAATTTGATTCTTTCTGACAAAATCCTGTATTTTACACACTGGATCAAATAATTTTCCACATTATTTCTTCTTGGAATGGATTCAGGCAAAAATGGAAAACCAAGTACTCTCAAAAGGTCAAAGAGCTTGCCACTATTGACTTAATCACTTGGTGTTTTTCTTCGTTGGATTTATTATATTCTGAGTAACTTTGCGAAGTTGTTAAGAAAACAAAACACTGCAGAAGAATATTTAATTTGATTGTATAACACTAAATCTTCACCACCTCCTGGGTCCCTAATTAAATCTTGTTTTTTCATGGCGCCTTGTCCTTGAATCTGTGCTGCTCCGAGTCTCAGAAGTAGAGTTTCTGATAGAGGAAATCCAGAAACCTGCTTTGAGGTGATGTGGAAGTCTAATAGTTCTACCATTGTCTCTACAGGAAGGCCAAACATGCAATTGTCTTCTTGGCTTCAGGCTTTTATGGTTTTCCTCCGGTTTTAAGTCAGACCGAGACTCAACAAAAACTCCCTCTGGTTTCTGCCTCTCCCAGCAGTGCGCCAATAACCGTCCCTGGGAATTATGTCAGAGCTTCTGGCATCCTTTGAAGCATTTGATTATTGAATTCTGTTGATTCTCTCTAGAAGGAAAGTGGGGTCAGGAGGGCAGCCCTAAAACAGTTACAGTTCTTTTAGTCCTGAGAGATACATTAGGAAAGGTTTCAAAAAGCTTTTTCTCATTTTACATTTTCTGAAATGGCCTTCTGAGACACTTGGTAATTTCTCTTCCAGGCATTTTGTGTTAGGTGGGGTTTATTATAAAAACAGAATGTCATTGCAACTTATACAATGAGAAATCATTATTCAACTATTTTTCCTTTTCCCTGACTTCTACAGTAGTTTTGCTTTCTTCCATTCTAGGGTGTCTGGCAAAAATGAAGACCTGGTGTAAAAAAAATTACCTGTGGTTCCATTCTAATCAGCTGAGAAATGCAGAACACCCCCACAGGGCAGTCAGGAATCTCTCCTTTGTTCCTCTGTGGCTGCAGGGAGGGGGAGAGTCTTGGCCAAATTGAAGCTCCTGCAACTTCATATTTTAATACTTCCCACCAAAGAACCGGTATTTACAAGTTCAAGAAAAATCTCTCTATTCTTTAGCCCCCTTCCAATGGCATATTTTCCTCATTCACTTAGTCATGAATCAGGCGGTTTAGCATTCACTCATGACCCATTAATGTGATTTTAAAAAGGAATTGTTATTGGTATATCACATCTCAAATGCAATTAAGATGATGCAATTCATGGATGTGATTAGTTAACTAGAACCTGTTACCTGCACTGAAAAATCATTGTGTTGGGCTTTGCTAAACAAATGAAAATATCCAGACCAGGACCTTACTAAGTATATACAGAGTCAAAGGCAAAAAATCAAAGCAAGCTTACAAAGATATCCTCTAATAACAATCCTGTGAGAGAAAAAAATTTAAAACAACTTAAGTAACTGGGCTTTAGCACTTTCTAAACAGAGGTTTATATTTTAACTGTTTTATCACTTTGGAATTTTAGAAGAGAGGTTGGTAAATTATGTGCCATTTCTAGCAAAGGGAAAAGAAAAGTAATTGGGATTCGGTAATGGCCCAGAAAGGTCTGCACAAGACCCTTTCTTCCTTCAAGGACCGTATTTTATTTGTCCGAATAAACGTAGGACAGCAAGTCATTCCTAGTCTCCCAGGTCAGCAGAGCACCACTGTGGGCCAGGCATTAGCAGAGTAGAGCGTGCTGATAGGAGCAGAGATGCTGGTAATAGACTAGCCTTGTCAGATGGCAGTCTCTGGCTCTGTAAAGTTATCCACGTTATCCAAAGAACTATTAGATGTCTGGTTTATTTGTCTGTATAGAGACCCTCTTTCACATCCTATTGAAAGCTATTTAAATTAAAATCCCACAAATGGAAGGCTCTAAAAGTCTATTTGCCTATCAGGGCAGCGTAGGGATGATGATGCTCCGGTAGTTAAGTGTGTACACTTCTGGCATAAGTGTTTGTTTGCCGCTGCTTGTCAACATCTGAGTGGCTTTTCTGTCCTCCCACTTGGAGTCATAAGTGAACTTCACCTCCCTTGGAGGCTGCTTGTGTTTATCTTCCCAGTGCTAATATCGAAATGAAGCTCTCGATTCAGGCAACAGTGAGTCGGGGTGTTTTGAGCATCATTTCTCCTTGAGCCCTCCGTGAGGGCCATTACCTTAAAAAGTATTATTTATTGTGCTGCTTTTTCAACACAAATCACAAGTGTCTTCTTGGCCAGAAGAGAAAAAGCAAATGCATATTTTAAATCAAAATACAATATACTCATATCTCTATTGCCCTTTTAACTTTTCAGCATGTTTTTGAAACATTGTAAGTGATTTTTTTGAAGAATAAGTTTTAAGTATGTACAAAAATGGAACCATTTAGGGAGTATATAAGATGTCTGATAAAATACTTATTTTTGATTGTAGTTCTTTCTGACATAAAAATTAAATCACTTTAGAAATTAAAAACTAAAATTTGTAAGATCAGTGAGGGCAGAGAACATTGTAACCCCAATACCTAGCAAGTAGCAAATGGCTAATAATCATTTGT